>JAVYIG010013478.1:0-47127 GCA_035222895.1 Strongylocentrotus droebachiensis
AGATAAAAACAAGTTTTTATTAAATGCTAACCTCTTTCTGCAGACAATGTTCCTTCCAATTGTGTTGAGGTAACGCATCTGTTAAGTATACCTGGATCCGCGTAGCGATTACTGTAACTGTTGCTGATTGTGACACGGCTTGAATCCGTGCGAAACGACGCCAGTCTGGTCTTAATATCTATTGTTGAGATGGTATAGAGATATGGGTTGATAGCCGAGTTGATTGGGAGAACGAAGACAGCAATCCAGGCGTACACCGTCGGTGGTATGATGGCAGAGTTAGAAAGAGAAACAAAGGCTAGTATGACGATAGGTAACCAGCAACAGATATCTGTAGCAACGATGATTGCAGTTCGGACCGCCAACTTTATCTGTAAAGCAAAGCGATATTGGACATAATTAACGGGATTTCAAGGATTATTGTACCTAGTGGATACAAGATTTGTTATAAATCATACAATAATAATAATAATAATAATAATAATAATAATATTTTAAAGTCCACTCCAAATGTTATTAAGTTAAACCGAAAATGGAAATTCTTTTTGCCCAATTGATCTTGAGCCCGGCAGCCACTGAGCAGCGCCAGATCGACGTTGCTCTATCCCTTATTGTTGAACGCCAAACAAGGTAGCAGCAACTCCCGTCTCTTAACGTCTTTTGGTATGACGCGTCCGGGGTTCGAACCCACGACCTCCCGGTTGTGAGGCGGACGCTCTACTGACTGAGCCAACACACCTTCAAATTAAGATGTTTTGAGCTGGTGGAAATCTAATTTAATAAACAAAAATCGTTACTATACTAATAAGAAAATATTCACAATTTCTATTGAATCATTGGGTTCTCCACTAAACTCCTAATTAAGTAAATTCTGCATAGAATGCATACCTCGGCTTCCATGGTCTTGTTCGTCCTCAGTGTTGATCCTGATCGCTTAGCAATGACATAGATCACAATGTAGCAGCCAATGATGGTTACCATGGCAATAAAGTTGATGAAGATGGCGCTCATGGCATACTGCCACCCTGGAGGCTTGACATTGGTCAACGGAAGGGCGAGACATACACCGGAACGTCCGTAGAATCTCTCACCAAAATATGGGATAGGTAGGGCTGGGATTACACTGTAGATAAGACACGCTGACCAGATCACTGCTGCTGTAATGCGTACTGATTTCCTTCCAAAGTGCTTTTGTGAGAAGGGAAATGTGATGCAGAGGAAACGATCTAAGGTTATTGTAGTGAGAATAAGCACTGATACTTCACTGGAAAGATTGGCTAAGATTCCGGCTAGTTTGCACATACCACTAGCTTTCCAACTCTCTGCATTGAAAACGTATACACTCTTATAGTGTACATCCGCGCTGGCAATGATGAGCATGTAGACTCCCATCAGACAGTCAGATATAGCAAGGTTGAAGATCAGGAAAGATTGGACGCGGAATTTCTTCTTCTCTCGTGCTCGTTCTATGATGACGAAGATGTTGCCAATAAATGCACTAAAACCGAGTATCCACATGAAGATTCGGAGCACATCGGATCGCATCAGGTCTTCACACGATGAGAATTGGTCCTGTGGAGGGTAGCAGCTCTCAAGACCAGGCACAATGCAGCAAAATAAGAACAGGTCAGACGAGCTGGTCGGATGGAAGAAACATGAATGGAGCATGGGCATAATTATTACATCGTATAAATATATCAAGAATCCTCTAAAACGATCGGTCAAAACAAGGTCACATGACATAGAATGTAGCTATCCTAGCTATAGTTAACACTATCACGGAAATATTGGTTCTGATGATGCCGCTCAAGGTTACAAGTAACTGGATGAGGTTTATATTCTTATATGGGCGTGGGTATGAATGACTTTGGACGTTTGACTCGAAGGCGCCGGTAACAATATCTAAACGAAGAGGAATTATAGAGATACTGGAGAATTTTCAATTATCTTTGACGTGGGAAATATTCCAATCCTCAAGGTCTGACAAAATAAACTTATCTTCATGATCTAGAGCGGCTCATGAAGATAGTAGTCCCTAGATCATCTCGACGAGGAAAATTTGTCTCATCAACCTTGTAGTCAGTGAGTATTACCTATGTAGTACTACCTCAATTCTTTTAGGGTTAAGCTTAATTTAATATTTCCGTACTGTACTGAAGAAACGTTTCAAGCGTACGGCCTGTGTCCCGACATTGTTCGGAGACCCCGCCCCTCGCCGTTAAAAACATAAATAAATGAATGAAAAATATGTATGCCCCGCTGTTTATGAATCCGAAGATACAAGATTGTTGTTGCATCCGAAAATTCCTTGTAATTTATGTGTTGTATTTTTAATTTCGCCTTGCAGTAAAAATTACTTAGGCCATATAGGCATTACACACAAATTATAATTAATCTTATTTTAAATTTCATTAGAAGTCTAGGACATTCAGTGTTTATCGCCTCCATCGACATTGCTGACTTCATATCATATCAACGGGTTAGTGAACTTTGATACGGAACCAGTTGTCTTAGAGAACATAATAAATGAGACTAGTCAAAGTGGAACTTGGCTATCCCCTAAGATGGCAAATCGCCGATCTTCTTTTTATGTCAGTTCGAACTTTACCAATGCCCTATTTAACTTTCGAAAAAACTTAGGTTTGTTCTTATCACGGCCATTACTAACATCACTAGAAATAAGGTCGATAGTAAACTTACAGGTGTCGAAGTCTGTCCAGTCCTCTAAAGATATCCATATCATACTGACTGATGTCGTTACGTTCAAGCATTCTGCATGACAATACAAACAATATTCCAAGGTTATTTGCTTTTGTATGCTTCTTACTGGTAATCAATATCGCTAAATAAATAATTTGCAAGATAGTTCTGATACCTAGTGAATGCGCTGCCGGGCATGTTTTCATTTCAAAAACTAGTGATGTTGTAAAGTTTTCTTTTCTGTTTTGTTATTGTGTATTTTTATTTTAACCCTGCATGAGAGGCATCCAATACAAATTAAATGTCTGTTCTGGATTTTAAGTCTCATCATTATCATTATGTTATAGGCCTTTGTACTTTCATGAATAAAGAATAAATTATATACGTGCAGATCAGGGGTTTAAATCGTTGCTACTGCATCAATCTACATTTGCCTCGCTCGACTTAGAGGTGGTATTTTGATACTGACAATAAGCATTCAGTTGACAATAAGCATTAAGTGAATGCCCTAATGCCTTATCATGGCAGCAATGCTAAAGCTGGGCCTACTAACATTAACTTAAATTGTGAAAAGCTGGATGGATCAATATACATTATGTTATATTACTACAAGATACATATTCAATAATACCTCAAATGCATACGATAAATAGAAGCATCATACAACTAGTCGGCAGAAATAAATAAATAGCGAACACTGTTTTAACAAAGACGTTGTTTATACAAATTCGACCCAAAGAATTGTTTTTGATTGTATTGTATGAATTCACAGGAATATACTCACAATGTGCTCGTGTAGTTCAGACCATCAAAAGCACCAGTGTCCACTCGCTTGATTTTGTTGTCTGCTAGATTTCTGCAAGATTTATCATACGGAAATAAAAAGAAGATAGCAAAACCGAACATTAATATGTCCTATGGTTTGAGTTGCACAGTTATAATATTTCTGTAACACGATATGATGCAATATAAGTTGATATGGTGTAACATGATAGAGAATGCTGCAGTACAATATGATATAGGCCTATCATGATACAGTATAATAGGATATACGACATTATATTCCACATACTAAGAATCTTGCTCTACGATTGGTCAAAAGTAAATCACGTGATGAAAGATAGTTCGCCCATCATTGATGGGAGAAGAAAAGTTCGTTGCATTGTGTAGATAGTAGTACTATCTACACAGTGCAACGCACTTTCACTGAAGATAGAAGTACTATCTACACAGTGCAACGCATTTTAGTCGTATACGTTGTGTATTGCTCTCCTCTTTAAGAGCTTTTAGTGTTAGTATACGCGAACTTTGATCACGCGCGAACTATGGTCACACTACCATACTGCATACACTGTACATTTCGTGCACCATTTGCTAGCTGTTAATTGATGACTTGTTGCTCTAAAATGACGGAAGAAGTGAAATGTTTCCGATGTGGAATATAAAGCAAATAATCACCTTTTGGTTTCAGGCGATGGCAAACTATCACTTCCTCGGCGATCTGAATGTATACGCTATCTTTCCTCAGCTTCGCTTCGGAAAGATTGCTAAATCTAGATCGCCTCAGAAGTGATAGTTTGTCCCATTACCTTCACAAACGGTAATTATTTGCTTAATAGGGCAATATTTTTGATCTTATTAAAGCACTTCCATGTGGAAGAAATAGCGCCACGTACCATCATTCTTGTGGTTGAAAATGATGAAACTTGATTACTATAGAAAGTCTCCAAAAGTTTTACTCCCCAAAAATAGATTAAATGAACAAGTTTGTCAGGTATGATTCCTCGTCTTAAAATGACTTACAATGAGGCGTTAAAACTTACATGAGTTCGACTGAATCAAGTCCAGTGAAAGTCCTAGATTCAAGAGCTGCTAACTCAAGATTCTGCAAGCGTCTGTAATAATGACATCACAAAAAATGTATTTTTAAAATATAAAGTGAACATTAAAGTGATTCAAAAGTCCTATTATTAGAAGCAATATTCGACATGGGGGACCAGGAATGAAGTTTAAATTTGTGTTTGAACACAATTTGGTTTGTGGTGGTGTTATAGTTTAGTGATTTTGCTTTCAAATAAAAGGATAAGAAATTAGATAATCGCCTATTGCCATGGTTACGTAGGTCAATTTTTTCCCTATAGCCACCATCACACCGAACTAGTTCTCACTACGTTCTGGAAAATGTTGCCGAACGGGCTCAAACTGTGAGCGAACGGAGTTGAACGTAGTAGCAACTGTTTACAATATGTTTGAAGACTTAATGGACGGGCTCTAACTGGCGAGTACGGGAGAGTGCTCTAGAACTTTGAGCCTGTTCAAAATTATCCCCGTCCTGCAATTAGACGGAGTGACAACGTACTTAAAACGAGGAGGACGAACTACAAACGGATTGATTGCCGTACTATGAACGGAATTGCTGTACTTCGATCCTACTAGGAACGTGTTACAACGTGCTGTGGTCGAGCATTAATTAGCAGCAGTATAAGCCCCCATCACACCAAACTAGTTCTCACTACGTTCTGGAACCGTCCTAGAAAATCTTTAAAACGGGTTATGGTCGTGGTAGAATGTGTAAATAAAGTCTATAATACGATTCTAATTCGTTCATAAACACCCCGTCCACAGCCATTTCCAAGCAGTCCAAGCAGTCCAAGCCAGTCCGTAATAAGTTTCATCCAGTTCTTTACAAGTTCTACTTCGTTTCCAATACGCCCAAACCAACTAGTTCGCAACTTGTTCGAACTAATGTGTAACCCGACCATTTGGAACGAGGTACAACTAGTTAATAGCGGGGACTGGCTTGGACTGCCTGGAAATTGCAAATTTACCCGATCTAAACTGTATGAACTGACATGTGTGGACGGGGTCTAAACGAGATGGACGTATTGAGGACTGTTTATGAGCGAACTAGGGTCGTATTATAAACATTATTTATACATTCCACCCCGACCACAACCCGTTTGAAGATTTTCTAGGACGGTTTCAAAACGGAGTGAGAACTAGTTTGGTGTAATGGAGACTTTACTGTAATTTGGTTTCAATCAATCTCTAATAATATGATTAATCATTAAATCCATGTGCAAATAATTTTCTTCTGGACGAAAGGTGAATTGATCGTGTATGTCTACATATAAATTAAGATTATAAAAGATGATGACTAAACCTTGTCAAACTTACAAGAACGGTAGACTGGCGAGAGAATTGAAGGCACCTGGTTGTAGGATCACCAACGGGTTTGCCGACAGGTCCCTGAAATTATGTTTTGATTAGCGAAATGAAGGAGTGATGAATTGGCTCTCACATGACAAGGACTGACAACTATTATTGAATAGCCATATGTTTTCAGTGGAGGACGTCACTAAACGATCAACATAATTTCAATACCAATCGACCTATTGGAATATTTCCTATTCAAATAAACATTTACATACATACCGCATACATAGTGTTTACTTTTGCATTGATTCTACCAGCGGCATAACATAAATCTGTCACAAACTTTTATTTAGAGCACTTCAATGTCTGTCTCTACTGGAGAGTAGTCCAGAATCTGGCCTATTTAATTTTGAACTCCACCACACCAACGCTACCTCTCCCTACTAACTTGCTACCAGCCGATGATGGCGTAATCATTAAATTAGGACGCCCGGCGAAAGATCCTCAGGCTGGGCTGGTGAGCATAATTATGAGTTTGTTGATAACGTCATCTTCGACGGCTGGAATCAAGTGTGTAGGGAATTATAAAGGACCGGGCAGATTCTGGAGTATACTTGAAGCTATACTGTAATGATAATATGTGTGATAAAACAGATGTAGACCTCCTTCTGTGAAAGTGGGAGATCTATACGCTGATTAATGCCGTAAAACACACATCAGCCTGTCCGGGACAATCGAAGTTACAATGAAAAAATGTGTTTTGACCAAATGTTATAAAAGGCATATTGGTACTTTTTTTCAACTTACAGTTCAATAAGTCGATTCAATCCAAGAAAAGTATCAGCATACAACATCCAAATATTATTCCTAGAAAGATCCCTGTCAAATAAGTAATAAGCCAATGTAAACAACAAATTTTCAACAATGTTTAATTATGTGTTTTCGTACTGATATCAATTGTATTTTTGTTTAAATGCAGATTACCTTAGAATACATGGTTACTATTCTAACACGACATAAATTATAATTGTAAACATAATGTGGCCACATGAAAAATGGGATATCGACGTTATAATTCGCGTTGTATAAATTTCCATCCGATAACAATATGAGATTGCCGGTTTGTTTCATTGCTTGTTTCTTTGTTTATTTATACACTATGCATGATATTCCTACTAAGACTGGATTGTATTACAAGTTAATACGCAACTATACAAATGGGAATATTAGATTGTGAGATTGAAACACAAAATAATTTCGCTAGAGAATCAGGAACATACAAGATTCTTCATTATGTCTCCTGAGCTTGAGTACGAGCAACCAATATGATAATATTTTTGTCAAACAGTATTAATAACAGAATATATACTTACAATTTCTTTAGATTACGTTGGCTAGTAAATGTCCCAGGTGCAATCGATTCGATTCCATTACCAGATAAATCCCTGTGGAAAAAAATAGTACAACTCTTATTTGTATAGCTTACAAATAACTTGCCGATCAGAGGCGCAACAAAATAATAAAACGATAATGTTCGTTGCATTACATTTAATACAAGAAACAACATTTTGAAAACCAGACAATATGTTGAATATAGTATAAGCAAGTTTTTGGGGAAAGAGGCAATTGTACGTTGTACTATATTAATTTGACAAAGACGCAAAGTTAGGAAACCAGTGACAGAGAGGTGTCACTGAGCGATTTCTAGAGGGTATGTTGTACAACACCTAAAGACACGTATACCGATGAATTATCACTGAGAAAAAGGTAGTACATAGATTATCCGATATTTAAAAGGAAAAAAATTGTCAGATTTCGGGCAAAACCGTTTACAAAATTTGAAAACTTCCGAAGGAGTAAACCGAATTTTGTACTTACAGTGATAGTAGTAGCACGTAAGAAGATAGGTCGAGATAGAGGACATCTTCTAGCGTTGTCTGGTTCCAGTACATATCTGCTTCTCGTTTGGCTCGAACACTGCCAGATGCATTAGCAATTACTCTGTATGATAATATCCCCACAATATGGAAAATACCATGAAGAAGTAAATGGTGAAAGAAGTGTATCATATTGAACCACTCTGTACCTAGTCTCACAGTAACTTCTCAATCACTCATACTTTAAATCATTTTGAAATCTGAAGCGTCACACTCTAAAATCCATGCAAGTTTGCTGTTTGTACTAAAAGTTCTTCAGACTCTTCTAGAGGGCAATTTCAATACGCAATGTATCACACCTTGAGCTCCGTAACTTAAAAACCATTTTCAGGGCTTGAGAAAAAGCTGTGATTACGAGATTACATGAAATGTATATGGTTTTTCACATTTCCGAAATACCTTTTTTTTTTCCATCTACGAAAGTACTTAGCCTATATAACAGGGGGATTTTATACACTTAAAGTATCTTGAAGACTTCTGTTGTATACTCACATTTGACGGGCATCTGTTGGGATACTAGCAGCCAGCTCGGGTGTCCATACCTCGAACGAACGACAATCGAAACTGAGACCATCACATGAACATCCAGAGGGGCAAGCAATGTCTAGAGCAAGTGATGAGAACAAGTTATTTTAACAAACTATTATAGATACGTGGCTCCAGTATTTCTTAAAACAAGCTTTCTCTCTCACCATACTTACTCTTAGTTCGTCACTCTTATTCATTATAGCTTCTTGCACTCTTAGCCTTATATATTTCATTTTTGTTACAATTCGCTATCCTCCTCCTCTCCTCGCTCGTCATTACCCCCCGTTCTCTCTTCTATCTGAATTCTCTCTCTCTCTCTCTCTCTCTCTCTCTCTCTTTCTTTCTCTATTTCTGTATCTCTCTTTCCAACTTACCACAGAACATCTCATCATCACCATCAGGGCAGTCCTTTACCCCATCACAGATCTGATCGTCTGTAACACAGTACCTCTCTCCGTGGCATCGTAGAAATCCAGGACAGGAATAGGTTTCTATCATGGAACAATGCAGGTGTTTAGAAATGTTAGAATGCATGATGATAAGAGAGGGCATGGTCTAGTCAGCTAAACACTTGATTGGAAATGTGAAGGTCATTGGTTCAAGCCCTGGCTAGGCAGTCATGTTCTTTGGCAAGATATCAATCTCCATTTGCCATGTTTACCATGGCCTATTTTTAAAGAGAATAGGGGACCCGGTCTCATGACACCAAAGGAGATTTTAAAGCCTGGAGAGGGCCGGTGAGGTTTATCTCGTTCTTCTGAAAAAATAAATGTCGTGTTGATCCCCCCCCCTTACCTCACTTAGATCCCTAATCAATCCATATCTGGTGTATTACAAGATAACTCTTAAATACAAGTGTATGTTTTTGAGAATAAAATGAACAAAGAAACACATGTAAATTTCCGCTCAGTTTTTTGAATTTTCAACAACATAACACTATGTCATTTAATACAAATGTATTCAAGTGGGTAACAAAATAACATGTCTATACATATCCATGTACATGCGTTACAAAGAAAAAGAAAATATCCATAGTTGAACCATATGTACAAATTAAATTAATCATATGTCATGTCATATCAAACCTGTGAATTAGCTATAACTTAATAATACGTAGAGATTTGTGGCTGGAATTGAAATTCACAGGGTTCAAATAGCATATAAGTGATTCAAATAAAGGATATTTTAAACTTAAAAACTTCAAATGTTGTTAAAGGGAGAACCAAAAGTTAGCATGAGTGCTAGTCGGAATAGTTTAGCTGAATAAGTTACAAAAGGCACTAATTTATCGTCCATGCAAACACATGTAGTCTAACTTTCTTCAAATGTCTAGATCAGGCAGTGAACTCGTCCATCATAATTATACTCAGCTCACCACATCCAAACTCGTCTTCACCACCTGGACAATCCGTAACACCATCACATCGTCGCCGTAGAGGAAGGCAGTAAGAATTTGCGCACTTGAAAGTGTTTCCAAAACACTCAATGTCGCCTACACAGACAAGATAATGGAAAGATCAGGTTCCAATTATGTAATACGTGTATAGAGGACTCCTCCTCACGAAGGACAAAATGAATTTGTTTATTTCACACACAAAATATGCTGCAATATAGCTGCTATGCAAGTTTTATCGCACACAGATCGCATAAATTTTAATTTAAAATATTTCAGTTTTACACTTTGTTATATGATTTGATTGATTGTTAATAGGAAATTTAGCATTATAATGAAATGAACCATAACGATTACCATAGAAGGTATTACACAGTACGACAAACAAATAGCGGCTCGTAATGAAAACATTGAAAGTAAGAAGCCAAATGGCTTCGATCTAAGTTCCAAGAAAATATGAGCACACCGCACACTAAACTAAACGATCTTTCTTCGATCCGTTCTTCGATGAAATGGCAATTGCATTAGACGATAAATCTAATCAAACCTCTTCTTTCTGATTAAGCTTCTGAATAATGATAAGAATACTATCGGCCTAGTTAGAATGAAATCTGGATAGCTTTCAAATCATAGGCAATCGTACATTTGGTCTGACGTCACTTCGATTCTGAGCCGATTAAGCATTTCCTTTTGCAAGAAAGCATGAGATCCCTTGAAATATGGATTTCCTGTATTTTATGACTATATAGATCATCGGCCATGCAGAGTTTATGTGTTTGAATGTTCGTATCAAATGTAATTGTAGATTCTTCCGAAATCGGATCGTAGAGTGTGCGATGGGCTTTATAGATTTTGTTAAGCTATACATATCATCCCATGACCTGGCTTCAAATTGTTCATCTCACCGCAATTACGAAGATGAGTGACATCACGACAGCCTTGTTGCAATCCATACTCATCAAAGTCATAGAGACAGCGCCATCTTGAGTCGAGATTCTCACCGTTCAAACATCTCAATGTATCGTCCCCCCTATTGTACTCTGTAAACATTAGGTCATCAATTTACAAGTATATTGTCCAGTTTCATCAAAATAATATCATAACATTTCAAATGTTATACACGTTTGCAATTATTACAATGAAAATTATTTGTTATAAACAACCAGTTATTTAAATGATGTTAAAGCTACCCTGACACTCAATTTTTATTTTATTTTTTATTTTTTATAGATTGTGTCAATTTCAATCATTTTCAATTCAAAATGACCAGTAGTGGATAATTAGATAGATAGTCGAATTATTTAATTCATCATAAAAAACATTTAGATGAAATAACATACGTAGTCGCATACATATAGAGTCAAAATAACATACATTCCAAAGATAATCATATAATATTATATACATCTTAAAGGTAATCTAGACAAAATATAGGGAAAAGTGAGTATTTATAAGAAAATAGTCTTTTTATATAAAGCTTGTTATACTCCATCAATAATTAAGTGCCATATCGTATCATAATAATTTCCAATTGTCAAACCCATACAGTTATTTCAAAAGTTTATATCGATTGTTGATAACAGTTTTTATCAAACCTTGCCAAGGTCCATCTTTATTCTTACCACACGATTGTTCATCTTCAATATTAAGTCCACGGCAGTCTTGATTTCCATCACATACTGATCTACCTGGGATACATGTACCATCGTAACATTGCAATGTTTCACCAGAACAGAACTCTATAGAGAAACACATGGAAAAAGATATAATCCGAACATGAAAAACGCATTAAAAAGACGTTTACCTTTTGTTGATAAATTGGTTTAAATAACAAGGAAACATAACGAATATGTAGTATATCTAAAAAGAAATAGTATTCCCCAAACCGCAAAATATATGATTGGAGCCTTTAGTAGTTAATTCATCTAAATAAGAAGAGATATTTTAGTACGATGTTCCAGGGAGGCTGTAATGCATGAAAAGGAAGCAGACAGTTATGCCGGGGGAGAAGATGCAGAAGAAGAAGAAGAAGAAGAAGAACAAGAAGAAGAACAAGAACAAGAACAAGAACAAGAAGGAAAAGAAGAATCGAAAGAAAAAGAACAAGGAGAAGGAGAGGAATAGAAGGAGGAGGAGGAAAGGGAGTAGGAAGAAGAAGAAGAAGTTGAAGAAGAAGAAGGAGGAGCGTATGAGGAGAGAGAGAAGCAATGAAAGAAAAAAGTGGATACAAGGATGAAGAAAATGAAGAAGAGGAAAAAGAAGATGAACAAGAAGGGAAAGAAAATGAGGAGGTAGAAAAAAGAACAAAAGAATCATACTTACTGCACAGTTCTTCATCGCTACCATCCACACAATCTGGTGTAATATCACACTGCTGAGATGCCTCGATACATTGTCCATTTGTACACTGAAATTCATCCTCCTTACATTGAGGATAAACTATTAGATAATATAAAGGAAGAAATGGAAAAGATCGGGCCATGCTACAGATATTTGAATTTGGATTCTAACATTCAGTGTAAGAAGGTGCGCTTTAAACATGTCCTGATGTAGTCTACCCATACAAAGAATTATACATCAACTGTAATCTTTCATTACTTTTAAAAGTACAGATGTTGCTAGTATGAGAAATAACAGGTATTTTAAATAATGTAATGCTGCATTAAAAGCCTTTATCCCAATTTGTTTAAATCATTATGTCGGCTGCTTCTAACGGTTGACTTTAATGACATAGTTCTTCTTTCCGCATCTTTTTAAAAGATACTCCATGTTCAAGAAAAAAGAAATTAGATTTAGTTATACCATTTTCTTAATGATTACCGACTCTAAAGTCTGAGCTATAAATGGGATTACTTTATGATATAGAGTGAAAGTTATATGTAAATATGTCTCGTCACAAAGTGTCATGCTAATTCGGTGTTTTATTCATCATACTATAATCAGAAAACTGAAGTCATTTCCTTGTCGTTTGTTTGTTTGTTTAGTTGGTTGGTTGTATCGTTTGCTTGATTTGTTTTCTTTCTTCATTCATTTATTTGGAAAGCTAAGTGGAGAATCCTAAGTAATACTCACCACAATGCTCCTCGTCCGACCTGTCTTGGCAGTGAGGTACATAGTCACAGTAGAATGAAGCTGAGATACATCGACCCATATCACATTGGAAACTTGATTCAGGACAAGATGGAAAAGTACCAGGATCCATGTTTTCTAATAAATCTGAACCTGTTATTTTCAAACAAATAAAGAAAATATATTACAAGTTAAGCTGCTGATAGCTTGAAATCAGTAATTACCATAGTGCTCTTTAATTCCTTTAGATATTTATTTATATTTTTTCGGTTTATTTTCTTCTTTCCCTTTATAAACATCCTTTCCTTACCTACTTTAACACTTTCTTCTCTCTCCGTAGCAGCTCGCTTTCATAACATTTCGGGTTCACAATTTGATAATGTAGAAACTGTTCATATTTAAGGGGTTGGTTCAGCGGATAGGCTATTGGAAGTTTATGTGATGTTAATTGTATCACAATTATAAACTATCATTATGAAAATCACATATTTTATAGGTTTTATGTTGCCAAAGCAGCCCAATCAAAGAAAGGAGATTTTGAAGTGAAAGACGAAGATTTGAAGTGAAATAAGCATAAAAAGGGCTGAGGAGTTTGTACAAGTATTATCATTACAAACCTCCACAGTTCTTTTCGTCTTCTCCTCCAGTGCATTCTTCTCGTCCATCACAAACATGAACTGATCTAATACACTCTCCATTCAGACACTCAAACATGTCATCTCCACAGATGTTTACAAGATCTGTTAATGAAAAAATAAGAAATACAATGACTGTTTCACTTTGCTTAATATCAAGCTTATATTGATCTTTCTTCCTTTTTAAAATTCCGTATTGGTACATTAATGTGCTATTTGCACCCATTTACGTCATTACAGGCCTGCAGTCAACATTATCGTAAACATGCCAACAGATATTCCTCAACTTCCTAAAAATGTATGATCAGTTTTTATTATCTTTCTGAAATGACAATGCCGAGGCCGATTACATTATCTTTTACATTATGAAACTGATAATCTTATCCTTGTTTGCAGGATATCAAGGTAATAAAATATTGTCATAAAGCTGACAACACTGACAATGAAATGACAAGCAATCGCCTACCAGATACAACAAAGTAACACATTCTGCCATAAGGAGCCAGTGCGCAGTCTATGTCAACTAGCTGCCAATCATCACCATTGTATTCCATCACATGACACGGTTTAATCTTGACGTCATGGCGCAGCGGACTCAGGGTTTGGCTGTCAATGTTGTATACACCTGGGAAATAAGATTATCAGATGAAAAGTATACGCGTATTATTGTGCGCTTCAGTGGTTGTATGACTGCCATCAGCAAAAGATTCACGACATACTGTAATCGCTTGATTGTTAGTGTTTCTGAACAATCTAAATACATTCAGAACTTACTGTAATCGTTTGATTGTTAGTTTTTCTGAACAATCTAAATACATGTAGAGTGATTGTCTTTTATAGTAAACACATTGACCCGAATTCACAAAGCAAGGTTTGAGCTCAGACCAAGGTTTAAAGTTTAAACCTCCTTTTGTTTCGCCAAACCTCCTTTTGTTATTTATAAACCTGGTTTGTAAATAACAAAAGGAGGTTTGGCGAAACAAAAGGAGGTTTAAACTTAAACCTTGGTCTGAGCTCAAACCTTGCTTTGTGAATTCGGGCCAAGGCACTTTGATAGTTTAGAGAGAAAAAACTGCTGTGGCCAGACGGTCGCTATTCTTAAAATTCTTTAAAAAATGTGTTTCATTATTAATGATAAAACTGTATACTCTGCTTCTTCCTCCTCCTCTTAATTACCCAGAATAGTATTTTTTCCTGTAAAATGGAGTTTTTCTTTGTCATGTGTGGGCAGGGGCATCGCCAAGGGGGGGGGGGGGGGGGGGGGGGGGAGGTGTGGGGGTGCGACACCCCTCCACCTGTCAGGATATTGTCGGTAAAATTGCGCTGTCGTCGGGAAAAAAGAAAAAAGGGGGAAGGGGAAAAAGAGAGGGAAAGGGAAAGAAAAGAAAAAAATAAAAGGAAAAGAAAGGAAAGAAAGGAAAAGAAAGGAAAGAAAAGAAAAGAAAAGAAAGAAAGAAAAAAAAAAGGAAAAGAAGGAGGAGAGGAAAGAAAGGAAAAGAAAGAAAAGAAAGAAAAGGAAAAAAAGAAGAAAAAAGAGTAAAAGGAAAAAAAAAGTAACGGGGGATGAACGAGAGGAGAGAGAGGGGAGGTAAGAGCCTGAGAGAGGAGGAGTGGGAGTAAAAGAGAGAGGGAGGTTGTTGGGTGGAGTCGTCTCGTCGAGGTAGCAAGAAAGACACGGGTAAATATGTTGCTGTGTCGGGTCAGCTGTGTCGGTTTTCTTGCTTGAACCTAGTGTACTATATCAATGCAGAAGTTTGAAGTCGGTGAGATGTATATTGTCGGTCAGCCGACAAGTTTTTTTCCCTACCAACTGTGACTTTTTATCCGCTGTGACGACTTCGCGAGTGACTACAACTACAATACTTGTATTTTCTCGAAGTTTCACGTTCCTATAACATTTTCGGGGAAACTAAATTCAAACGAGGTTTGAGAGTCAACAACGGTACGACGAATCGTCTTCCTTTCTCTATATTGTGATATTGTGACGCCAAAAATTCCGCGCTTCGCGCGGAAGGGGAAAACTTCATTTAGATGAGTCGAGAACGGTACAACAAATCGTCTTCTTTCTCTTATAATTTAAGGAAACGTCCAAGCTTCCACGATTCGCGCGGGAGGAGGGAAACTGAATTCAGATAAGGATTAAGAGTCGAGAACAGTACAACGAATCGTTTGCTTTTTCCCATAATTTAAGGAAACGTCAAAGCTTTCGCGCTTCGCGCGGGAGGAGGGCGAACTGAATTCAGACAAATTAGGGCTAAGAGTCGAAAACAGTACAACGAATCGTCTGCGTTCTCTAATAATTTAAGGAAACGTCAAAGCTTCCGCGCTTCGCGCGAGAGGGTGAAACAGAATTCAACCAAATAGGGCTTATTAAAAGTCGAAAATGGTACAACGAATCGTCTTCTTTCTCTTATAAATTAAGGAAACGTCAAAGCTTCCGCGATTCGCGCGGGACGGGCGAAAACTGAATTCAGATAAGGATTAAGAGTCGAGAACAGTACAACGAATCGTTTGCTTTTTCTCAAGATTTAAGGAAACGTCGAAGCTTCCACGCTTCGCGCGGGAGGAGGGGAAACTGAATTCAGACAAATTAGGGTTAAGAGTCGGAAACCGTGCAACGAAACGTCAAAGCTTCTGCGCTTCGCGCGGGAGGAGGGGAAACTGAATTCAGACAAATTAGGGTTAAGAGCCGCGAACGGTACAACGAATCGTCTTCTTTCTCTAATAATTTAATGAAACGTCAAAACTTCCGCGCTTTGCGCGGGAGGTGGAGAACTGTATTCAGATAAAGATTAAGAGTCGGGAACAGTACACCGAATCGTCTGCTTTTCTCAGAATTTAATGAGCGTCAAAACTTCCGCGCTTTGCGCGGGTGGTGGAGAACTGAATTCAGATAAGGATTAAGAGTCGAAAATGGTACAACGAATCGTCTGCTTTTCTCAGAATTTAAAGAGCGTCAAAGCTTCCGCGCTTCGCGCGGAAGGGGGAGAAACTGAATTCAGACAAGGATTAAGAGTCGAGCACGGTTCAACGAATCGTCTACTTTTTCTAATAATTTAATGAATCGCCAGACAAGGATTAACAGTCGAGAACGGTACAATAAATCGTCTTCTTTTCCTAATAATTTTAGGAAACGTCTAAGCTTCTAAGCTTCGCCCGGGAGGCCTATCACCCACACCCCCTAAGTGATTCGCTTGCTCACTACCGCCCCTCCCTAAAATAAGTTCCTAGCTCCGCACCTGCATTAAAATAATGATGCTGACTAAGTTGACGAAATAATTCGTATATTTATGTCGTCGAGGAAAATTACCATTTGCGCATACGCAAGTACTATAGATAGTCCATAGGAAAAACAATTTAGCCTTCGGCCCCGGGTTTATAGGGTTAAATTTGTAGATATTGGGACATTTCATTTTGTCGGTAATTGGTGGCTAGTTTTGTCGGTAATCGTTGGCCTCTACACCCCCCCCCCCCCACTGAAAAAGGTCTAGCGACGCCCCTGTGTGTGTGTGTGGGGGGGGGGGATACAGAATCATCAGTACAACGGGTGATTCGTTAAACGTTTAATAGTATGTATCGCCCACCTTGTATGTCGATGACCATGCCTACTGGTATAAGTGTGAACGGCCATAATAGACCAAGAACATAGATTAGACGTGGTAGAGGTAAGAGGACGGAGGACTGGATGGCCTGGCATGGCAACGGAGCGGGTTGATCAAAGAGGGTAAGAGTCAAGCATGTGTCAACAATTCGTTGGCTTCCAGATGAGCAACCTGTCAAAGACAAAAATATAAAGACATTCCAACAAAACATTCGTTTTGAAAGGCTACTGCTTTGATTTTTGAAAGGAAACACTTGCTATAAAGTAACCGTTAATTGTTAAAACACAATGCCAATGGAAAGTGCTCTACTAACATTCTAAAACTAGGCTACTGCTTTGATTTTTGAAAGGAAAAACTTGCTATAAAGTAACCGTTAATTGTTAAAACACAATGCCAATGGAAAGTGCTCTACTAACATTCTAAAACTAGTTCATCTTGTAAAGAGAATCATATTTTCATTCAACGTAATTTTTTGAATAAATACCAAGATAACATGAAGGAAGGGGTGAAGAGGCATGGGCCGGAAGAGAATTGTGAAAGTGAGAGATAAGGTGATATCACCATGGCCATCGAGTATAATTGATAGACAAAGATAACTCATGAAGTAGTAGCGACATTGAAGAATGATATAAAAATATTACCTTTCGTTGATAGATCTCCAATTCTTGGAGCGACAAGTTCTTCAGCTGCAAAAGGTAATTACATACAAAGCGTCAACGTCAAGAACATACCCGTCAATTAGTCTGAAACACCAACCCATCAATAATGTCTCCCATACATTATGTTGCCTATTTATTCAATGTCATTATTGCAATCATAAACTCGTTCTCACTCTCACGTATTTGCTGAGAACGTGCCAAGACTGTGTCGTATTTTCAACCTACCCTGAGCGGGTTGATGGCAAATGAATTGACTTGCTTCACGTGATGCACATGATATGTCATGCCAATTCGCTGAGGATTGTAGGTTTTCCAATTTGATCATCGTACAATCTTCTTCCTCATGGCCATTCGGTTGAGAGTCTTCATCAGGGCTGTTGAGTTTGAGACAAAAATATGTCAATGTAATGTAAAAATAACACAACGTATATCGAATCACCTGTAATTCTTCTTCAACTTCGTTTAACATTCCTCCATTTCTTTGATTCTTGTTTGCTTATCTTCACCTTCATCTTCATCTCCCCCATTTTTATTTATATATATCCCTAAACCAGGATGTTTACCTATCTGCTATATACCAATCTGCATAGCTCAGAGGACCGCCATCTTCCCATCTGAAGCGACCTTCCTCGGCGCTATCTGTCAAACCTGAAACAAAAAAGGCATGAAATTTTATTTTTATTTTTATTCGTGTGAACTAAAATTCCCTTTTATTCTTACTTCATTCGAAATATTCAAGGACGTTGTAAAGTGTGGTACTAGCACTGCATCAAAAGTAATCAGTGTTTGGAGCCCAGTTCGTCTGTAGAAATAAAAAGGCTAGTCTTTAGGGTATGTGGGGCTCTCTTTAGCAGCTATGTACAACATTTCCGAGTTTAGGTGTCGAGGGTGAGTCCAGGGTGAGTCGTAGGGGACCAAATAACCGGAATAACTCCCAAGGAGTTAGGTATCCGGTTGAGTCCCAGATGATTAGATGTCCAGTGTGATTCATAGGGGGTTATGATGGTGCCCTGGATAACTCCTAGAGTCCTAAGTGTCCAGTGTGAGTCCTAGGAGTTCAGGTGTCTGGGTTAAGTCCCAGATGTTTAGATGTCCAGTGTGATTCTTAAGGGTTTAGGTGGCTGGGGTGAGTTTTAGGGATTCAAGTGTCTTGGGTCAGTCCTAGGGATTCAAGTGTCTTTGGGCAGTCCTAGGGGGTTATGTGGCTGGGGTGAATCTTAAGGATTTAGGTGTCCAGTGTGATTCCTGTGGGTTTAGGCGGCTGGAGTGAGTCTTACGGATTCAGGTATCTAGGTGTATTCCTAGAGGATATTGTCCGGGTGTAAGTCCAAATGACAAAATTAAATGCCAAACGGTAACTTTGCTGTCACAATTGTGTAATGAGATTAGCATGCAGTAGTTCAGAATTTCAAAAATCGAGTAATACCAATGTAGGTTTTCATGTTGTTGCCAGTAAACCATGATGACGACAGCATGTAATGGATGAAATTCATCTCTTTGGCGGTTTTTATGCTGACAAGAAAGGCGCCAATATTTCGGCACACCTTAGAGGCATCGTTCCATCGAATCGTCTGATTGAGTGAGGTAAACTGGTAGCAATTATTTCCAAGCAGTTCCCATTCCTCGGGACAGGTGTATTCTATTTGTGTAAATTGAATAAAAGAAAGAAAAAAAATAGAATTACTTCCTGATATTTGAACTGATAATATAAAGGGCTATATATTGATGTAAGATACTAATATTTCTATATTTGACTGCACAGACAATAAAAACGTCATGAATAAAAAACAAAAAAACGAATCCTTAAAACGTCGCAAATGGCAATTTTGGTAATGCCTTGAATTCGAAATTTTCGTTTTCTCGCAATTATAAGACATCTTTATTCAGCGGCTTTAAACATTTACATGTTTAGAGAGATTGTAGTCGTATTTGGCATGCATTCTATTGTTTCGTGTATAGCGTAATACAGTTCCTAATTCCAAACTATATCGTCACGAAGTACCATATTTCGTTTATAAGTTAATTTACCGGAAGCATTTGTTGTTGAGCCTACATCTAGCTCAGTGTAGGTGGCATGGTACTCGGCATGAAATCCATTTCCTTCTAGATCATCATCTGAAAAAAACTCAATGACTACGACATTTAGGCTGCTTCGGACGTCATTTGATGGCGGGTTTGAATTGCAGAAACGTCCCAAGATCGGCGACTGTGGATCTTTATCATTCATCCCGTCATAGACAACCAAGTAGTCGGTTTGGGTACACTCGTGGTCATTGATGTCAGAGACGACATCGAAATGTGTAAACGTTACGGTCACGAAGGAACCTTCAGGCGTGACGATATTCCATCGGCATTGTGAATTTGGCGCGTAAGGAAAGGGGTAGTTGACGGAGACAAATACAGCAGCAGAAAGGGTGCAGTACTCTACACCCGAACAAGTATCGCGACCAAATCCACAGCCTCCTAACTCTGAAAGAAACGAAAATGGACAAATTTTACTCCACTATAAGCATTGTACAATTGTGAAAGATGTGGATGAGTCCGTACCGAATTAGCACGAAATACATTGGTCTCTATGTTAACCTTCCGATAGTAATGTACACTAATTACAGTAATAAGCCAGAAAGAAGGTAGTGGTGACTACATAATTGACAATGATGACTAATTGTATATAGTTTCAACAAATTCCTTTAATGATTTACATTTTTTGTTTTAATACAATGACTTGTTAAACAAAGAATCGTGTTCATCCTAAAAATATGGTTGAACTCATTAAGCGGAATAAGAGAATAAGAGAAGAACGGAGGTAAGAAACATGAACAAAAGTTGAGGGGACCCCATCCCATGCATACCCATTAACCCATGGCCTTGAATTCCATCTACCCTGAAAGATAGATAGCACCCCTCTTCCCCCCCCCTTTCCCTCCTGGCTGTGGCGTAGTGACGTTGAATCACGTACCTGTTGTGTTGTAGACAACATTGAACCCAGTTGATTTGCCCGCTAACCCTGTGTCCAAGGCGACAATGATCGTAGATGAGTTGGATATGATGAGAGGCTGGGTCGTATTCCCACACAGTGCGCGTTTCAGGATACCGGTTGGTGTACGTACTGACACACGATCAATACAGTTCGCAGAGACACCCTCGATGTCGAAGTCGTTGAAATGAAGAGAGATGTAGCGATCAGATTGAACAGTAATGTTATACTCACAGCTGGTGAATGGTGGAATAATAGACGGGAAATCATTGGTCTTGATTGAGCCTGATGGTCCATGAAAGCTGACCTTCTTACCACATACAGAATTACAATCTATAACTGTGCAGTCTGCAGTGGGATTAGAAAATGATTCACAGAGTCCTAAATCAATTGTTTTCACAAATATATATTTTAGGATATACCAAATATTGAATAACTGGAAGTCATGAAACGTTGGGCATCATTGAGGAAGGCTATTGAAGAAGATATACCACAACTTGGGAATGGTTGAGAGGCTTGACTTTGGAAACATAGGAGCGAAGTGTGGGGTTTTCAAAGGTATCCCGCATGCGTTACTAGCCCTAGTCCAGAATCTGGCCTATTTAATTTTGATCTCCACCACACCAACGCTCCCTCCTCGTACATACTTGCTACCAGCCGATGATGGCGTGATCATTTTAAAATTAGGACGCCCGGCGAAATTGTGAGCATAATTGTGAGTTTGTTGATAACGCCATCTTCGACGGCTTGAATCGAGTGTGTAGGGAATTATAAAGGACCGGGCAGATTCTGGACTATACTAGCCCATCAGAGCTAGAGATGTCTAGTCACATGCTCTCCCACACAAAAATGGATTACGCAAGGCATTTTCTTAAATTAATCAGTCATTCTTAATCCATAGGTATCATAACTATTTATATGCAAGCAAATGTATGGGTAGGGCCTACGTCGGGTCATCCATATACTGGATATGCCTCTGCATTTTATCCAACATTTAAGTGTCAAAATAATAAACGTCAACTTGCAGACATACTATATGAAATTCCTAGTGCTTACAGTTCTACAGTTTTAAACAAGATTCGAAGCTTGACTTACCGACCATGTCATAACTGGCTTCAAAGCCAAGTTCATTTGGCATATTGGCGGTCAACGACCACATGGTGAGTTCAATGAATACGACATTGGACTGACTAATGACCTCGACGTCATAAAGTTCACCGCAGTACTGACCACGTGTTTGATTGGTGTTACCGATGACGTCATAAACACCAAGGGTGTCGTGGCATTTTGAATTGCGAAGATCCTGACGCAACATCATTCTTATGATGGTCAGCCTAGATACAACATTAGAAAGAAAAATAATATTGAATTCAGAGTATTGATGTTGGTAGCAATGGCAAAAACCATCATTGCAGTAAGAGTAATTGTGATAATCAAAATGATACTTCTACTGCTATTTTTGTTGTACTAGATCTATATTAAAAAAAAAGTTCTTCATCATCTTTCTTTTCTTGTTTATCTCCTTCTTCTTCTCCTCGTTCTTCACCTCCTTCTTCTTTCTCTCCTCGTACTCCTCCTCTTTTATTTCGTTTTCTTGCAACAGATTTTAGAAAGAAAGTTTGAAGCCACACTTAAGTTTAATAACTTTTGTGACCCATTAAATACAAATTTAACCAGCACAAATGTTCTAATAGAATATTTATATGAAATGATTTTTGTCAAAAACGTGTGCGAGAATGGTTCATTTGAATTACAATACGGATAAAATCCTTACCTGACTTTCATATTCCCAGGTCCGTTAATCAGAAAGTTACATGTTGATTGCTGGTTGTAGAGAGGTGGGTAACTGTACGCTTGTATGTGACCTACTGAAGCTGATGTCACGTGTGATGTGACGTCATTGGACCAAAAGTCATGGCAATGAAGATCAGCATATTCTACAATGCAAAGGAAATAAACTCATTTTTCTGTTAATCTTGAAAAACGTGTATGTGATTACAATACATACATGTATACAGTCTTCAGAAAACAGAAAAATTAAATCCCTTTTACATTTAATTAACTTGGTGTTTATCTCGTTTATATTTGCTGTGAAGTAAATGATCAGGAGGGCGTTTCACAAAACTTGTCATCAGTGACAAACAGGGGCGTAAATCCCGGGGGGGGGGGGGTGGGGGGATGCATCCCCCCCTGGCTCGATGGAGGGGGGGGGGGGGGGTTGGCCTGTACAAATATCCCCCCCCCCCTGTTACACCCACAAATGTAATAACTCCCACAAATGTAATAACGCCCACAAATGTAATAACACTTTACCCACAAATGTAACAACACCCACAAATGTAATAACACTTTACCCACAAATGTAATAATTTCACCCACAAATGTAATAACCACTTTACCCACAAATGTAATAATTTTGAATCACCCACAAATGTAATAATGACTTTACCCACTAATGTAATAAATTTGAAGTGATATTTTGAATCACCCACAAATGTAATAATGACTTTACCCACAAATGTAATAAATTTGAAGGGATATTTTGTCGAATTTAAAACTAAAACCCTGTAATAAAGCATGGGTATAGCGCGCAGTCTTTGCTCCAGACCTGGTTATTTAAAAACTTTTTAAAAATCTTCAAAACTAAGACCCCATCATCTTATTCCTGTGGAAGAACATATATAAGTATTGAGCGTAGTCTTTCCTCCAGACCCGGTTTTTCAAAAGTTAAAAAAAAACAAAAAAACAAAACAAAACAAAACAAAACAACAAAAAAACCTTTTAAACTAAGACCCCTCCATCTTCCAAATTAAGACCCGGTAATAAAGCATGGGATTAGAACGTAGTCTTTACTTCAGACTCGGTTATTTAAAAAAAAAAAAATCTTCAAACTAAGACCTCTCCATCTCATTCCTGTGGAATAACATGGTATAGAGCGTAGTCTTTCCTCCAGACCCGGTTATTTCAAAGGAAATAGAAATTTAAACAAATCTTCGAAACTAAGACCCACCATCTTATTCCTCTTTTTTTCATTTAAAAATAAATTACATTATTACATATGTGGATACAACACGTCACAAATAAATGATTGGTCGGCGGTCACACGAACTGACGAATCAGTCAAAATGGTCCATATATATAACACACAGAGGAGGGACCGATTCGATGGTTCGTTGACCGTCGACGATTTCTTAATTATGTAAATATTCTAACGCCCAAAAATATCCTGAAATTCAATGTTCGTAGAAAAAAAAGTAATTGAATAAGTGACCTTAAATGTATTTAAATATTGACGCTGATTGTTTTATGCATGTGATTATGAAATATGTTCACGATATGTAACATATATTTATATATATATATATATGTACGCTATTAGTGACATTAAAACGTTGGATTGCGATGTTATATTTTCATGAGTGCGTGAATGAATTACCTTTCTTCATGTGATGAACGTATCAATTACTTATACTGAAGACTACCAATTGGTACGCGGTACACGGTGTGAATTCATGAGAACGAAATTTATTCAAAGGCAAATACAAACAAAACACATTTATATTACAGTTTTCCCTACTTCTGAAACACTCAAGCAGCTATATAAACAAGAACAAGTCTGAAATGATAATCGGTTAACAAGCAAATAACAACGCATACTTTCATATAACAAATCATAAATAGCTGTATAACGAGATCGCGCGAAACATATTTTCATGTTTTGAATGAACGATTGCAGAACCCTTTGACTGATAAAATATCTATTATACTCTCTCAATCAATGTGAGTAAATTGCAGAGGTTATGGTTTTATAGTATTAAATGCAATGATGGATACATAGATTTTGTAAAATAGAAAGTATTTTATTCCAAACGAATGAAGAGGTTGTTTCATTAATATACAGACGGTAACAGAACCAAAATAATTATTACGTATAAAAAGGTGGAGTAACTCACATGTCTTTTACAAGCAAACAAGGTTATAATTTGGGCAATATTGAACCTGATAACATCAACTGAACTCGATATAAAACGCAAACAACCTAACACGTGACAATTCTTCTAAGCTAGGAAAAACAAGAGAACAAGATGCCGAAATACTAAATGTACCTGGCTTTCTGTAACTTAGTATTCGTCCATATAAAACTACTTAACACGTACAACTCCAAAAGTTTTTCAGTAATACTTTTCAGATGCTTTAGGAGTAGACGGAGTTGAAATGAAGTATGACTGATCAAAAGGAAATAATTATTTTAATTATACAATGAGATAAAGAATATTAACAACCTTTACCTGATCTGGTATGTTTGGTACATTAAGTTTTTTTTCCTGGGATCTAATCGTTCTTTTGTTTATACGCTGCGAAGCCTTGTAAGCCTTTCTTCGAACAGCTTGTACATTCTTTTCCCAACCATGGATAGTATAGTTTGTTTTTTGACGGGAAATATAATTTTGTTCTGGTTTCCTACCAAAGAAAATCTCGAAAGGAGATTTCCATCCAAGGACCTCTTTCGGGTCCTCGTTTAGGAGTTTTGTATAAGAGGGAAGCTCTTTAACCCAGTTGATACCCTTTTGTTTGTTTACAATAGAATATTTACATGATTAAGAAATCGTCGACGGTCAACGAACCATCGAATCGGTCCCTCCTCTGTGTGTTATATATATGGACCATTTTGACTGATTCGTCAGTTCGTGGGACCGCCGACCAATCATTTATTTGTGACGTGTTGTATCCACATATGTAATAATGTAATATTTTTAAATGAAAAAAAAGAGGAATAAGATGGTGGGTCTTAGTTTCGAAGATTTGTTTAAATTTCTATTTCCTTTGAAATAACCGGGTCTGGAGGAAAGACTACGCTCTATACCCATGTTATTCCACAGGAATGAGATGGAGAGGTCTTAGTTTGAAGATTTTTTTTTTAAATAACCGAGTCTGAAGTAAAGACTACGTTCTAATCCCATGCTTTATTACCGGGTCTTAATTCGGAAGATGGAGGGGTCTTAGTTTAAAAGGTTTTTTTGTTGTTTTGTTTTGTTTTGTTTTGTTTTTTGTTTTTTTTTAACTTTTGAAAAACCGGGTCTGGAGGAAAGACTACGCTCAATACTTATATATGTTCTTCCACAGGAATAAGATGATGGGGTCTTAGTTTTGAAGATTTTTAAAAAGTTTTGAAATAACCGGGTCTGGAAGAAAAATTACGCTCTAAACCCATGCTTTATTACCGGGTCTTAGTTTGGAAGATGGTGGGGTCTTAGTTTTGAAGATTTTTTTTTTTTTTTTTTTTTTTAAATAACCAGGTCTGGAGCAGAGACTGCGCGCTATACCCATGCTTTATTACAGGGTTTTAGTTTTAAATTCGACAAAATATCCCTTCAAATTTATTACATTTGTGGGTAAAGTCATTATTACATTTGTGGGTGATTCAAAATATCACCAAAAATTTATTACATTTGTGGGTAAAGTCATTATTACATTTGTGGGTGAAATTATTACATTTGTGGGTAAAGTGTTATTACATTTGTGGGTGTTGTTACATTTGTGGGTAAAGTGTTATTACATTTGTGGGCGTTATTACATTTGTGGGAGTTATTACATTTGTGGGTGTAACACCCCCCCCTGAGATTACAAAAAAAAAGAGAGAAAAAAAGGGAAGAAGAAGAAGGGGAAAAATGTAATTGTTTTAATTTCAGCATAATGCATTTGAAAATTAGTTATTTTTTTTAATGTATGTATAAATGTATAGCTTACACGTATACAGTATGTCACGATCATTAAGAGTAGTCGCGCGACGTGCGCGAACAAGCGCTACATAAACTTCACAATAATTTTTCGTTATTTTGCAAGGTATTATTATAGCCCAGACGTAAAGTGCGCCAGCGCGCGACGCTTAAAAAGTGCAATCATGTACAGTAGTTGCCCGGCTCCCCCCCCCCCCCCACTCAGTGTTATTTAGGGTACACGTATGCTTGTTCCCTCCCTTTAAAAGCACCCCCCCCCCCCCACACCCTATCTCAGGACTGCCAAAATTTCTGAATCCCCCTTTCACCGGCTTTTCGCTGGCTTTTCCTGCCTTGGAGACCCCCCCCAAAAAAAAAATCCGGAACACTGCTAAATGTACCACACCCCCCCCCCTAATTTCAGGTGAGCTCTAGTCGATCAGGGGGACTGGGGGCCGATGTTTTTACTTTTCAAAATGGAATAATCCTGAATGAGCTTTCAAAGCTAGCAGGAATTTGATCCCGGGAATTGATCAATTTTTCTATGATATTCAAGATATTTTATAACCTCCTTTTTACATTTCTCAGGAGTCCAAAAAAAAGCCACCCCCTTTGTAAAGAAATTAAGAGTCGAGAACGGTACAACGAATCGTCTTCTTTCTCTAATGATTTAATGAAACGTAAAAAGCTTCCGCGCTTTGCGCGGGAGGGGGGAGGGAAAAACTGAATTCAGATGAGGATAAGGAGTCGAGAACGGTACAACGAATCGTCTTCTTTCTCTAATGATTTAATGAAACGTAAAAGCTTCCGCGCGCTTCGCGCGGGAGAGGAGGGGGGGGGGAAACTGAATTCAGACGAGGATTAAGAGTCGAGAACGGTACAACGAATCGTCTTTTTTCTCTAATGATTTAATGAAACGTAAAAGCTTCCGCACTTCGCGCGGGAGGGGAGGGGGGGGGGGGAACTGAATTTAGACGAGGATTAAGAGTCGAGAACGGTACAACGAATCGTCTTCTTTCTCTAATGATTTAATGAAACGTAAAAGCTTTCGCGCTTCGGGGGGGGGGGGGGACTGAATTCAGACGAGGATTAAGAGTCGAGAACGGTACAACGAATCGTCTTCTTTCTCTAATAATTTAATGAAACTTCAAAGCTTCGGCGCTTTGCGGAGGAGGGAGGGGGAAATCGACCCTCCCCCCCCCCCCCATTACGCCAATGCTGGTCACCATTACGTACCAATATTTGGCTCGCATAATTTTAAATTTGGCCCCCCCCCCCCCCTAAGAAATCCTGGATCCGCGCCTGTCCTAGGCTTTCCAGAAAGGACTCTGAATTGTCTATTTGGTCATAGATAAATGTTTTTTTAAGTTAATTCTCCTTTATGAAAAAACAAGGAATATGACTTACAATGCGCTTCCTCCCCCAATGAAACATTTGTGTTGATGTTCACCATTATACATCATTTTCTAAGTGATGGGACTCAAAATAAAGAGTTCGCATCTTCCTGACGAAATACTCAATCTTTATGTTACTACTTGAAAGTGTGTCGTCTTATTTCGGAGTTCATTATAATAAAACACTACAGTTTGCAGCTGTCAGTATTTCGAGATATGTCCAATTCTTTTACTGTATGGTTGTCAAATTTGGCATGTGCGTGCATGTACATGTATGTATGCATGTATACATTTATGTACATGTGTTTGGGTATGTGTGTGTTTTTTGTTTGTTCGTTTGTGTGTGTGCGTGTGTGCGTGTGTGTGTGTGTTTTGTGTGTGTGTGCGTGCGCGATCGCGCGCGCTTGCGTAAATTAGTGTGGGCGTGTGCTCGTGCTAGTATGTGATGGCTATCGCCGATCATCCCCCCACTCCTCGGTACGGATTTACGCCCCTGGTGACAAATGACAGTTTTTGTTATGAGCTACTGAAATCCTTGCTTCTGATTGGTTATCTGCAGATTTGTCACTGATTTTTGTCATTTGTCATTGAAAAAAAGCTTTGTGAAACGGGTCCGAGAGGTGACAAGTTCTTAGTGAACTTGATCGCAAAGAATTTCTAGGAATCAACTCAAGGGCAATTTCAATACCCTTTTGTAGGACTATACCCCCATAGAAAACATGTTCGGGTTACGTAAGAAGTTCATGTAATTTTCGCACATTTCAATAGGTGACGGAAACGCTACTGAATTTGCCTTCTATTGATTTTTCGAAAGTCTTTGCGATCAGGTTAGTGAATGGTGAAACATGCGAATGATACTATTTCAAGTGCAGATTGCCTACCTTGCTCACAGATGAATGTTTTCTTATCATGACAGTCAGACGGTTCGATTATAATCTCAGTCGCGTTCCATATGATTGAAGGGCAGAGCTCATCCACAGCAGAAAGATCGTCTTCTACCCAAATATCACTTACATTTGCCACATTCAAAGCCTGTAAAGTTATTAGAAACGGAATAATCGCCGGGTTTAATCCTTGCTGAGCTGAGTATCTCGCATGTATTGATCATATTTTGAACGTTTGGGAACGATTTCGTCATCGTACAAAAGACGCCTATCAGATTCGAACCTAGAACATTGAAGAGAGGTTTACCAGAATGCCAAACACTATAGTCCGACCCCAATCTACAAAATCCACAGAGGAAGAAGATGTTTTTAAATCGAGAGGCTCTGATATAACAATGACTTTGAGAAGTTATAAAAACATTACTTTGATTGTTCTGATTTCATTAATTTACTTTTCTATAGATTCGTTCCTCCAAACTAAATCCAACAATTATGTAGTCAATGGTTTATGTGCCAATTTTGTGTGAATACAACATTCAGTGTCTCGTATCACTAAGAGTTTCATGATAGGGTACCTGTATAAAGCTCTCATCGCTGGCATTGGCTAGACGACTCTGAATTGCACTGCATTGATTGGTAGCTTCTGTCCACGTGACCGCTTCGGAATCCATGACGTAAAAGCATGATTGTCCTTCATTTAAGATAGTGCTGCTCGTAGGATTCATGACATCATATGCACATAAGTCTGAGGGAATTATTAAAAGAAATTATCTGAATAATAATCATCTTAATTATTTCTAGACAACTTTCTTGTACGTACTGTACCTAAACTCTGTCCGGTCTTATCTCCTTTTGCTGGGAGCTACGCACAGAACACGTAAGGAAACTAATAAGTCAAGGGAGCCTTTCTCTCTATATGTGTTTGCCCGAAACTGAAAAAGTTGTATTCCACACAATTAAAATCAAAATGAGATTAGCATCAATCTTGTAAATGACAATGCATGCGCAAAATGGACGCCTATTCATCAAGGAACTTCATAAAATTATATATTACTTCTTCGGATTGACATATAAATAATATAATGTTGGTAAAACAGAAGCACCTGCTAGCCTTCAGCTAACCTGTACTTACCCACACACTCTCTTCCAGAGGAGTCTAATCGGTAACCATCTGGGCATGCGCAGTGGTAGCCCCCGTCATAGTTTACGCATTCATGTGAGCACCCATTTTCACTACTAAGACACTCATCGATATCTGCATAAATATTGTAATAGTAAGATAGAGATGGAACGCTTAGCGGTATACAAAGGCACATGACATTTTTTGTAATACATGAATTTACCATTTTCGTATTCTGTATAAACTTGGTCGAAAATTCAAGTTCCGATGTGCACCTTTGCAAAGACATTGACTTATATTCATTTGTCTCTCTCTCTCAACCCAGATGTAGTAAAATGTTACTGGTGGGAATTATTCCTCGAACTTTACACTGCGCCAATAAATATAGTTACGGTTAGCGGAACTGAAGCGCATGGGTAAACATTTTACACCAATTTGCAGAAAATATTGCTGTTAATATTAGTAGCCTATTACAATATCACTATTAAGTTGAATAAGTTTGGAATCTTCACAATTGTGATAATTATAGGAAAAATTACTCTAAAAGAATCTAGCTTTAGTGCAAGAGGTCCTGGATTCAGCCCCCCCCCTCCCCCCCGGGGGGGGGGGCAGGCAGTAGTAGTGGTAGTAGAAGTAGTAACAGTAGTAGTTGAAGCTGTGGTAGTATAAGAAGTAGTAGTAGTAGGAGGGGGGGGGGAGAGGGGAGGAGGAGTTGCCATCAGTTTCTTACCTATTGCACAGAGGGATCCACGCAGTATAACACTTTTACATTCATACTGTGTCCACTTAAACCCAGCAAGCCCGTCGAGTGCCATACAGTATGGGTTAGTACTGACAGGCAGATCATAGAGGAATTGCTCATAGATGACAGGGGTACCGTCATCCCACATCCAATCTTCATCGCCTTCTTTCGTAGCTCCTATTGTCAACTGTGTTTTGCTCTGGAATACGAGCTCAGAAAGATGATCTGAAAGCTCGGTCTGGATGTTTGATGACTTGACTGTAGCTCGCTTGCTGTCCTCGGCAAAGATGTCGCTACACGCTCCTTCTGCGTTGCTGCTTACAGACCCGTAGCATTTTCCACTAAAGATCAATCCTTTCTCGGATCCACATACCCTCCCAGTACCTAGGATTGGAGTAGATTTATTTAAAAAAAAGGTATCTTCGTTGTATACGCTGCGTAACAAGATCAGATTTATATTTGAATGCTTCACATATTCCACAATGGGCTCTCAATGACGGCAGTTTTTAACTGAAGAGGTAACCCTGTGTAAACAGAACTGAAAATATATTAAGTGAAAATACTCATCGCATAATCGAAAGAAGATAAAATATTTGCATTTTAGGGTATAATAGCCTTTCAATACATGTAACCACAAGCTTGTACAAGAATCAGAATGTTTCATTTTAACGATATTGAGGCTTTGCTATGTACCACTTTTCATCTTACGGACTACACCAAGGCCATAGAATCAATTTCACAAAAGAAAGGCCTCATGTAACCCATGAGTGTCGAAAGTGTACATTTTGCATCAAACAATAAGGGATAGACTGCCTACTTATCAACGGGCAACCGATGATCTCAACTCGCATCCTTATTTTAGCACTAGACCATGTAAATGGCATAATACGAACACGGCGTGTGATGATTGGTCGATCAAGAGTGTTCTTCGCTTCAGTATTCTGATCGCTGTTCCCGGGTAAAATCTGAAATGGATCAGAATTGTTATAATTTTAGTGTCAAAAGTACGGACAAAGACAACTTGCTTTAAGACAATTTACAATATCACACATTAATTTGTTTAAATAATGATAATGATAATAATAATAATAATAATAATAATTATAATCATAATAATTATATCAATTATCATAATGATGATAGTAATAAAGATATTTAATAGAACTACTACTACTTATACTAATAATAGTAATAATGATAATGATAACATTGAAATTGATAACAATAATATTAAATAAAAATAATTATAATTATAATGATAATGATAATAATAATGATAATAATAATAATAATGATAATAATAATAATAACAATAAAATGATGATAGTGGGCTCTTGTACAGCTGTCATGTCTGTCAGCCTAAGTTAAACACCGTACTAATTGATATTTCAGCCTGTGTAAACGAACTATATTGAATTGCATTTGTTAAACTTAAATATTTTATTCTTCCATAACAACAAAATATGGAAAACATAATTGGCATCAATATGATGCAATCTGGATATTAGAAGTCCCATTTTTTGAAAGTATAGTCATACGAGATGGTTGATTATGAAGATGAAGAGGATTAACCATATAGAACCAGTCGGTCATTTCCAATTACATCAATTAATATGACATTCTTCTTCTATATATAACATCACATTCTACTATGTTTAACGATTTAAAACGATAAAGAGTCTCCCAGGCGGCGCTTTTAAATTAATTCCCTTCTTACCAATTCATTCCCCTCGATATCTTTGTAGAAATGCCATGTCTCTGATTCATTGGTACTACGCATGCTCCAGTAAGCCAGTCGGTAGGAGGTGACCCAACTCAGAAGAGTATTTACGCCTGCACCTTGGGTGATGATACCCGTCACGGTATGGAGCTCCGATAAATCAACCTTAAGATGTTAGAAGAAGTGCTTTGAATTTTATGTTCATGATTTTTTGTAATTTTCACGGCGTTTAACATGTCTGTAACTTTTAAATTCCACAGACTCTATTTTTTTGCGGAAAAATGGGCGTTACGAGGTTCTCAAAATTACAATAGACCTTAATCAATGTTGAATGTCAACGTCCAAGAAACTTTGACCAATTTCCAAAGGTAGCAAGCTACCTGCTGCATAAGATTTATGTTTTATTTCATCTTTAATATCTGAAGTATCTGGAAAACCGTAACAATACTATTCTCGTTACCTGTAGCCACTCATTCCTTGCAAGAGAGCCCCTTGCACCCCAAAACGGCCGAGGTTCCGCTGAAGATAAATCACTCTCTTCAATATGCAGGCGGCCATTGTGCCCGGGTGAAGCGGAGTAGAAGGTGCTAGCTGCTATGGCTTCATTGGGGATGCGACCAGACTCCATTCCAAGTCTGTTATTACAAGCTAACGAAAAAGTGGGGATCAGAAAAACTTGTATAACATTTGTGTGTGATCTTGTATGGAATATTATTAAGCTTCTTAGTGTAACCTCATTGGCCGTCATTTCGTCCTGGATCGAAATGTAAAAAAATTACTTATGAGGCAAATAATAGATAGTTGGTAATCAAAGTAATATAAACTTAATTAATCTTTTTGTAACAACGAAGTATTCTATGATTATGATACAAAGGCTAAAGTTTTTTTTGGAACAAAAACTCTCCATGGAGAACCCCCACCTCTCTGCGAATGCTTATTCTAAAAAGCGAAAGGTTGGATATCTCTTTGTTTGAAACGCCTGCCACTATTAATGTCAGCGTAATTTTGTTTACACACAGGGAAGAATCATCAACTTAACACTATTGTTCGGGACATGAGCTAATAAAAGTGAGTCTACATTTCCTTGAATTCTAAAGAGAGCATGATTGCAAAGTAAGGTAAGTTCAGTTACCTTGGGCAACACATTTCGAACTTCGTGGGCAGTACAATGACAAGGTACATAATCCAAATATCAAACTAAGGCAATTCAATACGGTAATGAAATGTATCTAGTTGAGCTCTATACTAAGTCCTTACGATTGTGTAAGGGAATGTTTTTTTTTATATTAGGGTTTCAAATCCAAATTAATCTCCTACCCCTGTTCTGGCATCCGATAAACTCAAGACGGAGGCAGATATCACGATACCACGTGACCGGATGAACTCTTACACGAAGGGTCGCCAAAGGTGGATCCAGGTCATTGCGTACAAGAGTTGTCATGTCCCTGTTTCCTTGAAAAACCTTGTGAAATGGGAGAGATCACTGAATTAACATTGCAATAAATTAGATTTGTGTTGTCCGTTTCTGCAAAGTTCTGGAAACAAAGAAAATAAAAAGAATCTTGAGGAAAACCCAAATGTGTATACGCAATAATAGTTATAGACATTTATATAGCGCCGTCTATCTAGAAATTCTATTCCGAGGCGCATTATTAGCCCGGCTTTAGCCTAGCCGCCATTACAGCGCTTTAGCATTTCAAGGAATTAATTCCTGCCAGGTACCCATTTACCTCACCTTAATTGAAAGGAGTAGAGAACGAACATGAAATTAAGTGTTTCATAATTCATGTGCATTTAAAGCTTTGCGACCTGTAATAATTGACAGTTAGGTAATTTTTCAGCTGAAAGAAAAGCCGATTCCTATAAGGAAATAATTGACTATTACCTAAACGATCATATAAAAAGACTAAGTTACTAAGTTAGTCAGATGATGTAATCCTCCTCAAACTTTTCCTATTTATTAACAAAATATCTATTTTACCACTGATCTGATGTCATTGCGATACTGTGCGGCATCTTGGCCGTCCGAGATTGTGTAAGACTCCACCCATGCTTCGATATCTAGACACCCTTGAGTGACCACGCCCTGAACTAACTTCTCACTGACGAAGTTGATCTAAATGAAAAAGAAAGGAAGTATATGTTATATGGGAACCCCAAGATTTTTTTTAAAGGTTTTATTCTCTCCTCTCATGAAGAAAATAAAGAAAATTGTACATGATTTATAACATTTTATACACAATTATAAATATTCTTCACATAGACCTAAATAAATTTGCAAGTGAAGTATAACATTTCCATACAAGATTACAACTACATGTTACTATAAAGTTAATTTGCAAATGAAGTTACACATTTACAGGAGGAAAAAAATCATATAAACAAAATTATAGTTTCACATTTTAAACAAATCACAAATAAGTTTTTACAATTTCCTCGACCAGCTTGCATATAGATGGAGGAAACGATCAGAATGTCAAATTTTGGCCGAAGTAAAGGGGAAACAAAAATTGTGAGCTTTCTAATTTGTGTATGTCAGTTTGTCTGTGTCCAGTTCATGTGATATTCAGCAAGACTCAGTCAACTCATTCCCATTTCGATCCTTATAAAACTCCACAATATCCACCAATTGCAATTGCTTGCAGACAGTTTATTGCAGTGTAATCGCATGGTCAGTGCGCAAGGAAGCCGAAAAGTGTGATTGATGAAGGATTGTACCTACCTGTATCCATTGATCTGCAGATGATTGTGCTGGGATCCACCCATATCCGACTTGTTTGATGTATCCTACCCTGGCTGATGATGGGGGATGAAGTGCATCACCGTTCCAGGATGATGCCTTTATCTGGTTGTCATGGATACGATCTAGGGTAAGTCCCATGACCTCATCACAATCTACAATAAGGCGATAATAATTGCATTTAATCAGTTTAAAACTGATTTTGTCAATCAAATAGTATGCTATATTATGCTCATACAATACCGTCGATCATGAACACTCATTATTTGCAGTGGTAACATATCAAACACATGTTATCTACATAGACATATGATCATGATAGAGCAAAGGTGTCCATTCCTTTTTGAAAGACGATAAATAATTTGAGTTGAATGGCATTTCTTCGAGCCAATCAAAAGAATACTAGTAAGGGAACACAAGTAATCCAACATGTCTAAAGAAAGAAACAAAAGACAGTATCTAAGGAAATACATCCTACAAATTTTGCGGGGAATGACGATTTAAAAAAAAAAAATTGTGGTCAAACGATGCATCTACACATTTCATATTTCCGAATCTCACTCCCTCTCTCTCCACTTTATACTCCTCTTTTATTCTGCTACTGCTATTGTTTTCCATCTCTTTTTAGCTTTCCCTTTGGTTTTTGCTTCTTTATGCCTAGATCACATTTGCTCTATATGGCTAGGATACGGCGGCCGTACGCCCCCAAAATCGAGAGATACTTGCGGTGGCCTCGGGTCACCTTCGGGCGTATCCCTATCTTTACAGGCCGTACGGGTCGCCGTGGGATTATAACGCGGATTTATAACTTTTTTCATTTCTTGGTTCGCCATAGCAATTAGACACGCCGTAGCCATGCCGTAGAGCGGTTCCACGGCGACCATACGTCGGGCGTACGGTGGCCTTGCGTTTGCAATGCGGCTGCCCTAGGGGTTTTATGAATTACAATTGACTTTTGCATAACCCAAACAAATTGTGGCGGCCGCAAGAATTCACGGGCGCCCTAATGGGGCTTTCACATATACACTCCGGGGCCCGTTCGGCGAGTAAAAACAGACATTTTGGGAATTTTCGGCCGGTGTCCGGCCGGCTGCCTTGAAGTTCCTACGGGCGCCGGGACAGTTTGTTAAGTCGTACGGGCGCCGTGTTGATGAGTTGGCTGCTCCCAATTCTCCTGGCGTTTTTACCTGACCGTTAGGTCGTAGAAAGCACGTAAAAAATCTTTTAGGGTGCCCTGCGGTGTTCAAGGGGTCCCGTACGTGTACCGTACGGCTCCTCACGGGCCCCTCAAGAGCCCCGGGTGATATCTACAACACCGGGCGTCTGCCGTCCGGGGGCCATTTGAAATGAATATTTCCCGTGCGGGTCCCTTACGGCGGCATCTCAACATGTACAACGCAGCTTTAAATACAGGAGGTGCGGATGCCAGAGGACACATAGTTCAGTGACCCGCAGGGCACCTTCCGCGAGCCATGGGTGCACCTGCTCATCGGACGGAGCCCGTAAGCTTACCCGACGGCACACTTATGGGGCTTTCACATAATACACTCCGTGGCCCGTACGGCGAGTTAAAACAGACATTATTGGAATTTTCGGCCTGTGTCCGGCCAGCTGCCGTAAAGTTCCTACAGGCGCCGGGACATACTTTTAAGTCGTACGGGCGCCATGGTGCTAAGTTGGCTGCTCCCAATTCTCCTGGCGTTTTTACCTGACCGTTAGGCCGTAGCAAGCCCGTAAAGGGCCCGTAGGGCACCTTACGGGTTCCGCGCGGCCTCCGAACGGTGGCCGGACGGGCCTCTCTCTATTTTTAGGGGTCATTTCTAATGAAAAATCTTTACGGGCGCCTTGCGGTGCTCAAGGGTTCAGAACGTGTACCCTACGGCTGAGAATGTATACTATTATTTAGATCTATTATTTTTAAATTATTTTAAAATATTTCCATAAATTGGGGAAAAACAAAAATATTCCAACTATATGAGCGACAGTGTATTATGAATCAATTTAGGACGTGCGGTCTAAAATATCTACGGCCAATAACAATTATAGGATCGCCGAAGAGGGCCCATACTGCAACCGTGCGACCAGACAGATGTTACCGCTTCACCCCTGGAGTTTTTAAAACGCAAGGCTACCGTACGCCCGACGTACGGTCGCCGTGGAACCGCTCTACGGCATGACTACGGCGTGTCTTATCGCTACGGCGAACCTAGAAATGAAAACAATTATAACTCCGCATTATAATCACATGGCGAGCCGTACGGCCTGTAAAGATAGGGATACGCCCTAGGGTGACCCTGAGGCCATCTGCGGCCGCCGCAAGTATCTTTCGATTTCGGGGGCGTACGGCCGCCGTATCCTAGCCGTAGAGCAAATGTGACCAAGGCATTACTCTCACGCTTTTGAATATTGAACAAACTTACGTCGTATGGAGACACGGCCAAATCAGAATTAAAAAATAAGAAACATTTAAGTGAACGCCCTTCCACTCCTGGCGTGAACATGAATCTGCATGACCACCCTTCCTGGTTTAGACCAATTTTATTCTCATTCTCATTCTCCCTTGAATACTTTCTTGGTCCCTTTTTATCACCCGTCCCCCTCTCTCTCTCTCTCTCTCTCTAACTCTCTTAACTCCCCCCCCCTCCCCCTCCCCCTCTCTCTCTCTCTCTCTCTCTCCAATCTCCCCCCTCTGTCTCTCCCGCTCTCTTACTCCCTCCCTCCCTCCTTCCCTTCCTTTTCTCCTCTATCTCTCTCTCTCTCACTCTCTCTCTCCTTCTCTCTCTCTCTCTCTCTCTCTAACTCTCTTAACTCCCCCCTACCCCTCTCTCTCGCTCTCTCTCTCTCCAATCTTCCCCCTCTGTCTCTCCCGCTCTCTTACTCCCTCCCTCCCTCCTTCCCCCTCTTTTTCTCCTCTTGTTCTCTTCTATCTCTCTCTCTCTCTCACTCTCTCTCTCCTTCTCTCTCTCTCTCTCTCTCTCTTTCTCTCTCTCTCTAGTTCATTAGATACCCGTACCATTGTCTAGACAGCCAATGATCCCGACAGAGAGACATATCTTGTTTCGCCAGGTCTCGGGTAGTATTCGTAGACAACTCACTCGGGTAGGTGTAGGGAGGAAGATCGTCGTGTTGCATGTGCTTCCGCGTTGGCGAAAAATTCCTGAAATGAAAATCATTAGAAATAGAAAAGAAAAAGGAGGATGAAAAATGTAGAAGATGACAAAGAAAAATGAAGACAATGATTGAGGAATGGGGGAAATTAGGAATGAGATGAGTAATAGTTTGATAAACTAATGATACTTTATATTTCTTGGGTTCAAATAAATCCATACATCATTCTCAATTCATTAAACTTTGTGATACCGCATCATGCTTATGAGGAATATATCGCTGGATCTCTGATTGTGACAAAACAAATTATAGTTAATTTCATGTACAGTGTTTGAACAGGAATATAAGTATAAGGTTGATAGAAGCTTAAAAACTACATGTTAGGAATATATAAGTTCTATAAATATGAAACGACTTTACTCGATACTGATCATGCTAAAAGGCTCTGTATTTAGCTAAGGGACAATGTGGTAAAATAGAGATCATGAGAGATCATTAGAGATCATGAGTCTATTTGTTCAGATCCATTGAATGGATGAAGTAGTCACAGGCTCACGATTCTTGTTTGAGGTGCGTGCTGCATGTATACTTTGTAAACTTATCATTATGATAAATTCATATTTGATAAATTCACAATTATTGCAAATCCTTAATTATTGCTTTATCTCCTTTGCCAATAACGTCATGACAGCGAATTGATAATGAAAAAAATGCTCAAACGAATAGTTCGATTGCTAGAAAGTGTCCATCTCTTCATATCTTTCTGCCAGTCCCATTGTAAGAAACTGGAATAATGAAGACTGACTTAATATAGGTTGACTTGGGTCGCGTGCTGCATGTATATCTTATAAAACTTATCGTTATTAGTAATTCATATTTGATAAATTCACAATTATTGCAAATCCTAAAGTATTGCTTTATCTCCTTTGCCAATAACGTCATGACAGCGAAATGATAATGAAAAAAATTATCAAACGAATAGTTCGATTGCATGAAAGTGTCCATCTCTTCAAATCCTTCTGCCAGTCTCATTGTAAGAAACTGGATTAACGAAGACTGACTCACTATAGGTTGACGTGGGTTATCTTGGTAATCTAAATGATTCCACCAGTACTCCCCATCTAAGCTGTAGTCCACTTTAAATGAGTTAACCCAGCATCCTCTCCATCATCATCTCCTTGTTGCCACGGGTAACGAGACCAGTGATGAGGACACGCTCGCTGTAACACACCTAGAATACAATCGACAGAATCCAAACTGAATTGATTTGAAATGGAAATCAAGCTATCAGAATTGTATTATGTAATTGTTTTGGATGTGCAATCATTGGGAAGAAAGATGAACAACCAAACCAAAAAAATGATTATACTACTAGTACAGCTAATAAAGATAACGATAATGATACTAGTGATGTAATAATTTACAAGTATTTGCAAATAACTCAACAATATTCGTCTTCTATATATTTTTTCTTAAATTTTAGCCTTGTTTATCGTACCATACTTTTGGATATTGGTTAAATGCGTATCACCCCCCCCCCCCCCCCAACATAATGCCACGTCGTTCGAATGATAGATTTTTAATAACAGTACACTTTACAACTGCTTTTCATCAATACCTGCCACCATTCTCCATTCGTGTTATTAATTGGAATCCAGGATTCGGTGCTTTCCAGACCGGTTTGATCTGGTTCGTAACCATCCATATAACTGACGCAGAGAAGCTTGCATCGATTCTTCCATTATTCAGCAAGGTATCTATAGGCAACGACAATCTGATACGGACAAAAGAAAATTATGGCGGTTATCAAAAGAATTATCAAAAGAATTATCAAAAGAATTATCAAAAGAATTATCAATATAGTTTCGTCAGTAGGTACCGAAAATCCAAATCTTAAAGGGTTATCAATCCATGATATATCACAAGCTTTAGAAATGCAAGATAGATAGATAGAGGGTAAAGAGAGAGAGAGGATGAATGTAAATCAACAAGGCTAACTTCACATGAAGTCATTGGAATGAAGTCTGAACTCTTCTTCTTCTTTGTAACTGATCGAGCTGCGAGTACCTCCGCATTTCTTCGATCAACATGATGTGTTCTCTGCAGCTATAAATTATATAGTATACGAGGTGAAGCTAGCTAGCCGTGCTGATTTCCATTTACCCTCTCTCTCTCTCTCTCTCTCTCTCTCTCTCTCTCTCTCTCTCTATACCCTATATCTATCTATCTTGCATTGATTCTTCCATTATACAGCAAGGTATCTAGAGGCAACGGACAATCAATCCATGATATATCACGTAATGAGGGGTAATTTTAGATACTATATGTTATAACAAAGTAGTCGTGTACAATCTTATGCTTTTGTTTTAGTTCTCATTTACATATTTCGTATTGCATGACTTATTGTTATTAGAAAGGTGTTGTAAATGTTTTATATTATGTTTTATATATCGATTGTTGCATTACATTGTAAAGTGATTATAACTATGTCTATAAACAGAATATTGATGTACATCAATGATGTTTAATAAATACAATACAATACACGTTCTTTAGATATTACTTCCTGTCTATTTATGTATTTTGGTTTAAACAAGAACAAAACTGGATTTTACCCAGTCATTTTCGTTCATTAAAGTTGCATCGGCATTGGAAAGTTCCTTTCTTATTCTTTGGTGCGTGTTACACACAAAACAGAACATGCCGTGTTAATTAACAAAGACATTTGACTTGTACGGCTCAAACAAAGATTGGTAAAGGCTAAAACAAGGTTTGATTGGCACGCAAATGTTCCTCCTAAATCTTTGGTGCGTGTTACACACAAAACAGAACATGCCTTGTTAATTAACAAAGGCATTTCACTTGTACGGCTCAAACAAAGATTGGTAAAGGCTAAAACAAGGTTTGAATGACAAGCAAAAGTTCCTACTTCTCGTGGCTAAAAACATGGGAAATGCATTACAGATCAAAGATTTCCTAGGCAGCCTAGCCCCAGACTCAGATTCATATTCTTTTATTTACCACTTTCAAAATTTCAAAATTAATGATTACGCAAATGACTTCAGGTCATATAATTAAACTATTTCACAAACACCTGTCCAGTGAATATTACGAGCGAAAGAAAAAACAACTTTGTACGCCAAGCAACAATAAGCCGCACGAAGGAACTCAATTTTGCATATTCAAAATCAGAAGAACTTGATATATTATATTAAAACATACTAATGATTTTACTTACCGGCTTTAAGCTGCGCGTAGTCTGGTATGAAAGCATCACATACTGTAAATGAGAAAAGGGAGACATTACGATTTGGGGTGAAAGATAACATGGATTAGCAGATAGAGATACAGGGGACAAGTAAACACAGTGAGAACCATGCGCATATACATGCAGATATTGGACATGGCGAAAGAGAAATTGTTTTCTTTTATTCCTAAAAACTTTTCAATACTACTTCGGTATAGGTAAAGCCTTTCAATAAATTCATATTTTCATAAAGCAGAGATGGGAGGCATTCCCCTCCCTTTCTGTATTTCTTCATAAATGCATATCTGTGGCTCAATTTTAATTCTCTATCCCTAGTGTAAATTAAAAGGAATACATGATTAACCAAGGACTCCTTGGTATAACTTACTTTTATCTATTCGCGTGAACATATCATTATCCAGCGAATAAAGGTCAGGGTTGGGCAACGTTCTGGCTAGGTCTAGAGTGTATACGCTCTGGGATGATAAGGTACATTTCCGGTCGTTGTAAGTATGCACATCCCGAAACTTGAAAGAAAGACACGAGAACGATTCCTCTCTGAGGCACTCGAGGGCGCACTCCTCTGACGTCATATTGGCGTCTTCAATGACGCGATCATCGTAAGATATGAATCGCGTGAAGATCGTCTGGTGAAAGTTTGAGAGCGCGTCAGTCGTACCTGCAAAATCATTGCATTAAACGAAAACTTTATGACTTGAGATAATTTAGAATAAATCTGCAACATTGCAAGGACCCTTGAAATGAGCTTTAGTTAAACGTCTATTGAGCAAAGTAACTGATATTGTTGCGTTAAGAAGATCTTTTTTGAAGTAGGCTTGAACCTTATGCCTAGAAAAATTCTGAAATATCATAAAATTATTCTGCTTCGTCATTAATAATTCATTTCAATATTTATACAATATTCTACAAAGATACAAAGATCTACTTCAGGGGAAATAAATATCTCTACATATTCAAGTTTGACAAAATTCTTCTATATACTTCATCAAGTTAAAAAATAATTCATACTGTCTGGGGAACAAAGAGAACTATGGATACGGTATACTGACAGGCTTCACAATTTCGATCATATTAAGTGGTATTAACATAGTCGAAATATGATATTTAACTTTCTTTGCAAAGCCTATTTCTTTACCACCCACATATTGAATGGAAACAAGGTCAGGCCTTCACTACAAAAAATACAATTTTAAACTTGCATAAAAAATGCATAATGGTTATTAACCATTGTCTCTTTTATCTCTTTCCGCCATTCCATGTCTTAATGGCACGACAGGCTTTCATTAGTAAATAAGCTGCAGGGTTTCGTTTCATACTGCTGCCGTCATGTAGAACCCTATCAATAATCCAAGGATATGTATTTTATGCATTTTGTATGCAAGTTTAAAATTGTATTTTTTTGTAGTGAAGGGCCTGACCTTGTTTCCATTCAATATGTGGGTGGTAAAGAACTAGGCTTTGCAAAGAAAGTTAAATATCATATTTCGACTATGTTAATACCACTTAATATGATCGAAATTGTGAAGCCTGTCAGTATACCGTATCCATAGTTCTCTTTGTTCCCCAGACAGTATGAATTATTTGTTAACTTGATGAAGTATATAGAAGAATTTTGTAAAACTTGAATATGTAGAGATATTTATTTCCCCTGAAGTAGATCTTTGTATCTTTGTAGAATATTGTATAAATATTGAAATGAATTATTAATGACGAAGCAGAATAATTTTATGATATTTCAGAATTTTTCTAAGCATGATGGTATCGGGAGCGGTTTGAGATAAAAGAGACAATGGTTAAGTAGACACAGTAAAACCATGAAGAGTACGAATTTACAAATAGTACACGAAAAAAAATAAAAATGAAAGGCTAAATATTCTCAAAAAGAATGTAACGCCGATAACTCCAAATAACATCAACTACAACAACATGCACACGCACACACGTCTATCGATAATGCAAATATCCGGTATACAAATTATTAAACTCTGGCATATGAGGCCCTCTCAGTGAATGGATAACAAAGGACATGTACTTACACTCGTCTATCTGACAGAAATCTGACAGGATTTCGCTGCTCTCTGGACTCTGGTAATAACACCATGGCCTATCACGTCCGTCGGGGTTGCGGCACAAATTCTCATCCAACCCTAGTTCCATGTAAAAAATATTTTTTTAAAGAGCCCAATTAGCAACAAGGTGAATTTATTTATTTCATTTATTTATTTCTGATATTTATGACGGTATTCTTACCTGAAAGAAAGAGAGTGAGCCTATTATGGTGTAGGAAATATATAATAAAGAACCTGTATCAGATGTCTTCGAAGACTGCATCCAAACAAATGAACGGATATATACAAAATTATATCTAGGATAATAATAATAATATACAGTAGGGCTTGCGGGTGCACCATGTGAGAGAGAGAGAGGATTGAGGAGTCCTGAAAAGGACTCTGACTCGGTAATCTTTCTTGGGGGGTGTAGTCCTGAAAAGGACTGTTTGTTACCTTTCTTAGCTTATAGTTCTAAGGAGAACTATAGCGCTTGGAGAGGATGAGTGGTTCTTTATACTATTAATAATCCTTGAGAGGCTCTTAATTTTATTCGCTTTTGTACCTGACTGAGGATACAAGGTGGTATCTGTCGCGTTGTCCCAATTCAGACAAAGATAGCCCGACTCGGTGTGTTTTCCATAGTCACGATAATCTTCACCAGTACCATTAATGCAGCCAGCGTGGACTGGAAATTGGAGAAAATAAAGAAGACATAAGTTATAAAGACGGGTACGTATTACATCAGCTTTAGTACTAGATAACATCCAGGCCTTGCAGTAATGATGCCTTTGTAAAAGAAGTATTTAACCAAAAAGAGGAACTTCCAAATTCTACTCGTTAGCACCATGGTAAATAGGGAGGGGCTCAAGTAGCCTCAATCGTTTTTCCTTTTCAGCCCCCTCCCCGAAAAAAGGATTGTTGGTTCGATGCACAGGTTAAAACCACAGGATGTAAATAGTTCTCCCCTGCCCCTCATGTATTTCTCTAATCGCTTACTCCTCTCCTTCGCAATACAGCCCCCCCCCCCCCTAGTTGAATCTCATCCCAGTATTAATTTGGAGAGTTCTTATTCTGCATTAACCGTTCCCAACCCAGGTATATATAGCTGTTATTACCAGATTTAATAATGATGGATCGCCGAACGCGTAACCGCTTTACGGAGAGAAGGGCTTTATCATGTTTATGGTCGAGTTAAGACCTCCGCGAATATTGTGCATTCTCCTCTACGATAAGTTGATCACATGAAACTTTCAAACGAATATCGAAGAAGTAAAGATAGATATTCTTTTATTATGTAACAATGTGTGTTTCAAGTCTAACGATATTCATCTACCTGTATGTTGAAACGTATATTGTAAAATGCTACAGAGTTAGCGTCACTTTAGAACCAAAGAATACACATTTTTAACGTAGAGCAACCTTGATATAGTTATGTGTGTATTTCCTGGAAGTAACGCCACGGACTCGTTCAGGTTTTGTTCATAGACAGCGCTTTAGCTTGTGGTATCGAGTTTCGTTATATATTTATACGGGTATTATCTTGTTTGGATACCAAAGTCATGATAAATCATTGACCTGGTATAATTTCCTACCTGCCATACTCATCAAAAGGGGTCATTAGGTACCTGCTATATAATATGTGTGGAGTATCATGTTTAATCATCAGTACGATTATAAGAGTTTTAAGAGTATAGTTTTAAAAAAAACTTGTCTCTTACCCTCTCTCCCTCTCTCTCTTTCTAACTATTTTCTCTCTCTCTCTCTCTCTCTCTCTCTCTCTCTCTATCTCTATCTTACTCTTTCTCTTACTATCCCTCTCTCTTTGTCTGTCTCTCTGTCTTTCTTTCTTCTCTATCTTATTATTCGCTATCTCTTTCTCTCTTTTACTCTCTCTCTATCTTGCTCTCTACGTAGATCTTACTCTTTTCTTTTTTCTCTCGTCTCTCTCTCTATCTCTCCCCCTCTCTCTCACACTCTCTCTCTCTCTCTCTCCCCTCTTTCCTCTGGTAAAAATGCTGTGTGATAAGCGTCAATGTCACAATGTTAAATAAAATGCGATTGTCATGAGTTACTGGTCTAAAAATCAATCTTTAAAACTTTCCTCGAACCCAAGTATTACAACTTACCTGCACATGGTTGTATCTGGCAAAAACCAGGGGTTACTTCTCCGTTCTTGTTTATTACGTAACACCATGGTGCTGTCCAGTTTCCCGCTACTCGGCAATGGTTGTCCTCCAATTCTGTAAAAATTATAAATGAAAAACAAAAAATAAGTACAGGTACATGTAAATTCAAAACATAAAACAAAAACAGAAGTGTCTGTGAGTATGACCGTCAAAGCTAATATGTACAAGTACAGATTGCAGCTTTGGAGAACATCTGTTTGGTTTGGTATGGTCTCGTAGATAAACCTTCATTTATCGAACGAAATAACAAAAACGTCGAAAAAGCAACTCCAGGAAAATTCCCATCCTATAGTATTGCCTATTGAGATCATGTTCTGGTTACGTTACATTGAAATATTCACACATTTCAAAATTGCTTTGTATTGACTTTTCTAAAGTCTTTCTATCATGTCATCTCTAAGAGTGTAATTTAACTAGATGGCAGATATAATAAAAAAAAGGGTTTACCATTTTTGATCGTAAGTCATATTTGCTAGGAACAAGCTCCGTTTTCTGAGTGATAAAGAACATCAAGGATCACCTTAGCACTACTACGTTTAATTGTATTCGATCATCGTTAAAATGACGACGATAAAATATGAAGAAGGACAAGGTGAAATGCTAAGTACACGGTCAGAAATGGATGGTCAGATGAGAAATAACTACGTATAAAGTATTTGAGACATGAGGATATCTATCTCGGAGGCGGGATTATTTTGTTGGAATTATTCTGATCATTATGGTAACTAACCTATTTATTATAATTAGTATGATGAAACCTATAGGGGAGCCTTTAACAAAAAATCGCGCAAAAAAAGCATTTTTCTATCCCAATAATACATGCATGCATATAATATATCGTTCGAACTATTCTTTTCGTATCCGACAACTACCCCACAGACAACTACCCCAAGGGACAACTACCCCTAGGTCAACTACCCCCGGACAACTACCCCCTAGACAACAACCCCTAGGACAACTATCACGGACAACAACCACTCGGTCAACTACCCCCTAGGATAGTTGTCCGGGGGTAGGTATCCTAGAGGATGGTTGTCGTAGGGGGTAGTTGTCTGGGGTAGTTGTCCCGGGAGTAGTCGTCCTAGAGGATGGTTGTCCTAGGGGGTATTTGTCCTAGGGGGTAGTTGTCCGGGGGTAGTTGTCCTAGGGGGTAGCTGACTGGGGGTGGTTATCCGGAGGAGGATGTCCATGGGGTAGGTGTCCTAGAACCATTCTTCTTATCTCTCTCCAAAGCCTATTATTCTATCCCAATTGAAAAGCAAACATAAAGTTTGGAAAAAATAGACAGAAGGAAAGTTGTGAACAAAGAATTTTGTTTAATTCTTAAAGCAATCCGTTGCATCTAACACACGACAACACTCCTGCCTCTCTTACTTTAATTAAACTAATCACACTCACCGTGTTCACTTTCATGCCTACGTGCCTCTACTCTCATACGTTTATAATCCCTCCACCGGTATAATACATTCAATTCAACTCGACAAGAATATTAGAGTGCAAAACTACTTCTTTATAAAATATTTAGTTCATTATTATTAGCA
>JAVYIG010013479.1:0-47122 GCA_035222895.1 Strongylocentrotus droebachiensis
CGTCCCAGAGACAGAGTGATAGCAATTTGCTAACCTTCCATGTCTTCCTGGTAATAATGAGCTACCCATGTGATTTAAATGACAAAAAATACTGATCTCTTTAATACGAGAGTTTGCGATGATTTTCATTGACTTGTCCAAGATCAAATTTTGACATCAAAATTCAGTGTAAGATACTAAAAAGGTGCACTGATATCAAAACAATAAATCTCATTGAATGAATTACCACACTGCGGACCATTTGGAATTTTCTGATGGGTGGCTAGCGTGCTTTTCTGCGCTGCACTGGTTGAATGCATGCATGACGACTCTTGAGAAATAACTGAGACTGACAGTAGGGTGTCTGAACGATTTTTCAATTTTCAATTTGGGATTGTTTTTCACCATTTTTGTTGGATATTTGAATAAAAAATGTAATCAGAATAATACATTTCAAATTTCAAGATGATCACCAATGTTTCTATCAAAAGATACAGCCCCTCAAAAACTCTGCAATATTCATAGCATTTTGGTCAGAATGGACAAAAAAGTGGTTCACGCCAAGTTATAATTTTTGCTCAAAAGTTGTACAGCACGATATGCAAAACGTGGAGTAAGGGTATTTTCAAACTGAAAGGCCTCGTGATCCCTTGGGACTAGAGAAAAAATAAACGCATGGATATATTCCTTACAGCTTGCCCAACTTATCCCTCGGGGGCTCACTTCATGAAATTGGTAAATCTCTGAGTTACCATGGAAACAATGTTTAAATAGCTGTTTTAAGCAAGATATTTTTAGAATTTTGGGGTGAGCCCCTTTGCGGAATGTGGAGAAAAACCTGCTCTTTCATATGACACCTCACTTATTGAGTAGATCTATCACCTTCAGGATCACGAGATATATTATTGGTTTGAATCTCATTTTGGTAATAAAATCATTGACCAAGTTTGCATGAGCCCGCAATGCACATGGACTACATAGGGATGTGTGCAATCTCTATCAGTGTCTATGGGGAGGATTTTAGCACACAAAACTGAGTGCGCGATCAGACACCCTACTGACGTGACAGCTGGTAATAAATTTATGAATATGAGGACATTTTAAATAAAACTGACATTTGTCAACCTTCCCCATACACATAGATCTAGACCCTATAACCCTTTCCACATAGATGACTGGTAGACCACTAGACCTAATGCAATTTCTAGAATATCCATTGACATCAACATTAACATAGCTTAGACTAAGTTACAATTTTAAGAATACCACCCCAACAAGATACCTAGATTTCGCGGCCCCGGCCCCGCCCCTGGCGGCCTAGGCCAAGCGTGGTGCTCGCTCAGCCTGGCCTGAGCTCTGAGCCACAAGTTACAGCCTCACTGCACTGCACTGTTGTTACATTTAGTCTACTCATCAAAATGTATAAACTGAATAGGTACCGGTATACTGATAGTCTCCTTTTGAACACTCGGAGGTAAAACTTAACTCGCAGATGGGTAGATCATTGTGGGCCTTTGCTACAATTCTGCAATTTTTATTTACGGTACTCGACCAGCAAGATGCAGACGATTTTCGTGATCCGATCAGCATCGATCTCTGAGCTGCACGCACGTTCCCCCCGCCCGTACACTCAGACTATACTACGCGTACGTACCGTACCAAAAAACGGTACCGTACCCTGCATGCCCGGTTTCCGCTCGCTAGGCAGTTTTTTCTTAGATAACTTCTCTAAAAATGAATTATACAGGCGCTAAAGTATATCAACTTGTAGCAGAAATTCTCAAAAATCCAACCACACCATTCTTACGCCTGAAATCGTAACTTATTGTCCGTAGTGCACCTTCATCATCATCATCATCATCATAGGCGCCGGAAGTGGGGGGGGGGGGGGGCAGGGGGGGCAGTTGCCCCCCCAGTCAAAAAAGTGGGGGGGCAAAACGCATTTTTGCCCCCCCCCCAAAACGCCCCCCCCCACCCCCTCCAAAAAAACAAAAAACAGTAAAGGAGTAAACATGGTTTGTATTTTTAGTCCAAAAGAATGTAACAATAAAAAAAACCTGAATTAAATCACATATACAATTCCATTCAAAGAAAAAGGAAAGTTCACAGGAATTAAATTTCATAAACATTGCGCATGCCACCTATACGGTATTTTAAATGGAGGTCTCTATAATAGCGATACGCGCATATCGTGGACATATTGTGCGAGAATGGGAAAGCGTGTCCGGTTTTTTTGTTATAGGGGTGAGAAGACATGAGCCCCTGAACGCTGGCGTACTGATGGGGGGGGGGGGGGGTGATGTATTTCTTATTTGAAACAAGTGATTTACACATGTTGATGTTGTGACATGATTTTCCGGCATTTTTTCTCCATTTTTTTGTAAGTCATACCTTTTTATGCGTTTGTTGGAAAAAAAGAAATTCCCAAATTACAGTCAGGTGAAATACGATTATTTAGAAGCCTTTGTGTCATGGTCTGCAAAGTGGCTGGGCACGAGCCCCCCCCCCCATCCTTGTTTTAAAAGTATGTTAAAGAGAAAAAGAAAGAAAGACGGAGACAAAAATAAGTGACCTGCCAATGTCACAAATAAGGTATAAAAAATGCTCATCTGACCTTAATTAAATACCTAAAACCCCTGAGCTTACGGGGGCTCTGCCCCCTGGACCCCACCAAGAGCCCTAAGGCGGGCCCTAGGATGCTCATCTGACCGTTATTAAATACCTCAAACCCCTGAGCTTCCGGGGCTTTGCCCCCTGGACCCCACCAAGGGCCCTAAGGCGGCCCCCTGGATGCTTATCTGACCTTAATTAAATACCTAAAACCCCTGAGCTTCCGGGGGCTCTGCCCCCTGGACCCCACCAAGGGCCCTAAGGCGGGCCCTAGGATGCTCATCTGACCGTTATTAAATACCTCAAACCCCTGAGCTTCCGGGGCTTTGCCCCCTGGACCCCACCAAGGGCCCTAAGGCGGCCCCCTGGATGCTCATCTGACCTTAATTAAATACCTAAAACCCCTGAGCTTCCGGGGGCTCTGCCCCCCGGACCCCACCAAGAGCCCTAAGGCGGGCCCCTGGATGCTCATCTGACCGTTATTAAATACCTCAAACCCCTGAGCTTCCGGGGCTTTGCCCCCTGGATGCTCATCTGACCTTAATTAAATACCTAAAACCCCTGAGCTTCCGGGGGCTCTGCCCTCTGGACCCCACCAAGGGCCCTAAGGCGCCCCCCTGGATGCTCATCTAACCTGAATTAAATACCTAAAACCCCTGAGCTTCTGGGGGCTCTCCCCCCCCCCCTTTGAACACGTCAATTGCCTTACAGAGGGCCCCTGGATGCTCATCTAACCGTAATTAAATACCTAAAACCCCTTAGCTTCCGGGGGCTCAGCCCCTTGACCCCCTGCTGAGGCTCATGCCCTGGACCCCACGCCAATTTACGCTCTACCTGATCGATAATACTCCACTTTGAAAAACATTCCGCGGGACCTGCATGTAACGTGTAAGACTGGTGGTAATGCAGATTTTTCGTCTGCCCCCCCCCCCTTCCGAACTTTTTTTTCTCATTACGTCACTGCCCCTGGAATGTGAGCCCCCTGGAATGTTTGCCCCCCCCCAATCCCAAACTGCTTCCGGCGCGCCTGATCATCATCAAGATACGAGGAGAGGTAGATCCTGTAATCCTCGGTCACTTCTTCAGGGTTGGTTGTGTTCTAGAGGTTAACTAATTGCACATGCGCAGGTTTAGGACAGTTTTGATCATTTCAATTTAACTTAATTCGAATCGCTCAGACCACCAGTGCTTATCTATTTTCAAGTTATATAAATGATATGTGTACTTGTATAAAAGACTTCAAACTATTATTGTACGCAGATGACAGCGTACTACTCTATTCAAATCCTGATCCTAAATATATTGAGGAAAAGCTCAGTGAACAGCTGTCTACGTGTGTCGATTGGATGACTGATAATAAGCTTTCTTTACACTTGGGAAAAACAGAAAGCATTTTATTTTGTTCTAAAAGTAGTTCTAAAAAGTCATTTGAATTCAAAGTGAGACACAATAATCAAGCAATCAAGAGAAAAGAGTCTGTGAAGTATTTAGGCATTGAGTTGGCTAGCGCAATTTCATTTTCATCTTTAGTAGAATCAGTTGTAAAAAAAGCAAATTCTCGTCTGAAATTTTTGTACAGATATCAAAGTTGTATGGATTTAAAAGCAAGACGTACACTCTGTTTTGCTCTTATTCAATGTTTATTTGACTATGCTAACCCTGCATGGTACAGTAACATAAACAAGTCAGATCAAAAGAAGTTGAAGATTATACAGAACAAAATGGTGAGATTTATCAACTGTTCTGGTCCAAGAACTCATGTTGGCTATAGCGAACTTTCTAAAGCTGGTTTTCTTGAAGTCGACCAAAGATCAAAACAACTCGCATTGCATCACGTGCATAAAATATATCATACTAGGTCGAATCATTATATTCGATCCAACTTCGATCTTGTTACTGACGTACATGATTATAATACAAGAAATAGACGATTCAACTTTAACTTACCAGAAAGAGTAGGTAGTATTGGAAATTCGTTTTATTACAATGCCATAAAACATTGGAATTCCCTTCCCAATGGTGTAAAAGAAATAGGAAACTATGATCATTTTAAGAGGAAATTAAAGGAATACCTAATACTTGACAGTCAGAGAAGAGAAGTGAATGACATGTTATATGATTGAAATTGTTATTCTTCTGTCGGTTCATACTTTTTCATGTTGTATATACTTATGTTTTCGTACGTTATAGAAATTCTACAAATTCATCATTATTTTCCTCTTCTTCCTTCTCCTCTTTTTCTTCTTCTCCTTCTTCTTTTTCTTCTTGTACTTAATATCATTTCTATCATCAGTTTAATGTTGTTATTATTATCTTTAATAAGTAGTTCTTTTAATTTTCTTATCTGTCTGTAAATATTACTATTTTAATTTATTAATTGTATACATGTCTGTAAGGGACCCCACTGGAAATAAGCTCTCGAGCTTTCGTGGGTTATCCTGTTCAAGCTGACTTATTTTTGATCTGTTATTATTGTATATTGTTGTATGTTGGAAGCTTGTCGAATAAAAATCAATCAATCAATCTATCCAGTCTCATCTTGAAGATATCGATGGAGTTTGAGTCAATTATTTCTTGAGGGAGACTATTCCAGTCGGACACCACTCTGTTGCTGAAAAAGCATTTCCTTATGTTTAGACGAGACCTTTCCTTGAAAATCTTTAGAGAGTGTCCTCGGGTTCGAGTATTCAGTGATAAGGTGAAGAAGTGACTTGGGTCCAGCTTTACTAAGCCCTTTAGTATTTTGAAGACTGTAATGGCATCGCCTCTCCTTCTCCTATAGTACAAGGAGTGTAGGTCGAAAATCTTTAGCCTGTCTGTGTATGGAAGTTCTCTTGTCTCTGGCATCATCTTTGTCGCTCTCCTCTGGACCCTTTCAACTTTGTAGCCATCTTCCTTCCAGCGTGAGTGCCATAGGATGTTACCATATTCCAAGTGTGGTCTTACTAATGTCTTGAATAGGAGGGGTAGAGTCTTAGGCCCGAATTCACAAAGCAAGGTTTGAGCTCAGACCGGGTTTGAGCTCAAACCTCCTTTTGTTTCGCCAAACCTTCTTTTGTTATTTACAAACCAGGTTTGTAAATAACAAAAGGAGGTTTGGCGAAACAAAAGGAGGTTTGACCTCAAACCTTGGTCTGAGCTCAAACCCTGCTTTGTGAATTCGGGCCATTGTGTCCAGCCTGGTGAAGGTACGTCGTATTATTCCGAGGAGTTGGTATGCTTTGTTTACTGCCATTGATACATGTTCATGGAACTTAAGTTCGACATCTACTTGTACACCCAGGTCTTTTTCAAGAGTGGATATCTTCACTTCTTCTCCTTTCATGTGGTAATTGTCCTTTCTGTTGTTTCTACCCAGGTGAATAACTGCACACTTGCTTTGGTTGAAGGGTAGTTGCCACTTCTCAGCCCACAAGGTGAGATTTGTCAGGTCCGTCTGTAGTGATGAGGAGTCTACCTGATTTCCTACTTTTCTGTATAATTTGGTGTCATCAGCAAAGAGTAGAATCTTGGAGGTAACTTCGTTGGGCAAGTCATTTATGAAGATGACAAACAGAATAGGCCCAAGGATGCTCCCTTGCGGAATTCCGCTCTTCACCGCAGTCCATGTTGATGTCACTCCATTCATGGCTACTCTCTGCTTTCTACCTTTGAGGAAGGCTCCAATCCAAGAAAGTAGTGGATTCACAATTCCATGAGCTTCCAGCTTAAGAAGTAGTCTTTCATGTGGAACTGCATCAAACGCCTTTCTGAAGTCAAGATATAACACGTCAATAGGCTGATTGTTGTCAAGAATCTTAGACCAATCCTCCATTGCCCACAGAAGTTGTGTCATACATGATCTCCCATTCACAAAGCCGTGCTGACATTCAGAGAGGAGCTCGTTTATATCAAAGTATTTCATTAATGCATCTCTAATAATACTTTCGAGCATTTTTCCGATGACTGATGTAAGAGTAACTGGTCTGTAGTTCTCTACTGCCTTCCTGCTTCCTTTCTTATGGATTGGAGTAACGTTTCCTTGCTTCCAGTCTTCCGGAAGTGATTTCTCCTCCAGTGACCTGTTGAATAGGACTGCCAGGGGTTCCGCCATTTCCTTGGATATTTCTTTCAGCAGTCGGGGATGAATATTGTCAGGTCCAGCTGATTTATTTGCATTCAGGTTTTTGAGTTTCTTTTCCACCGTTTCTGGGTTTGTTGTCACTTTATCGATGCAGGAATCCTTGTTTAATCTGGTCAATGTTGGTAGGTATCCGAGGTCTTCATGAGTGAAGACGCTAGCAAAATAGGTATTTAATGCTTCAACTTTTTCCTCATCAGTCTGTAGGGGGGTGCCATCACTGCTGATTAAATCTCCAATGCCAGATTTTGATTTTCTCTTGTGATTTGCATAGTTCCAGAATCCTTTAGGATTTATACCAATATTGCTGATGAGGTCGTCTTCATGGTCTTTCCTAAGTTGACGTGTCATTTTTCGAAGGCTGTTGGTAGCTTCTCTGTACATCTTGTTGTTGTGACTACATCTCGATTTTCTATATTTGTCCCAGAGGTGACTTTTCCTCTTCTGGAGAATAAGAGCTTCTTTAGTCATGTAGATGCTTTTCTTTCTCCTGCCTTTGTGGTGAGCTTTAGGAATACACTCTTCCATTTCATCATATAGCTTCTTTGTGATCGTTGACCATGTTGCATTGCAGTTTTTATCTTCCAAAAGATCAGTCCAATTTACAGCACTAAGATTTTCTCTCATTTTGATGAAATCTCCTTTGTACATATTGTATTGATCAGGTCTTTTGCTCTTGTGAGGTTCACTCTGAATACTTAAGTCAACATGAAGGCTGCAATGGTCGCTCCTTCCCAGTGGTGGTCGATGTGAGACTTCCTGGATCATTTCTTCAATGTTTGTAATGACAAGGTCAAGTACATTTGCTGTCTGACCTCCTCGGTATCTGGTAGGGTCTCGAACGTGCTGGAACATATCTGTGCTTTGCAGTGCATCAAGAAACGTGTGTGCTAGGTGATTACTAGGTGCTTCTACATGCAACTTATCCCAGTCTATTTCTGGAATATTGAAATCTCTGTTTTTATTTGGTAGTTTCCCCCTATTCTATACTTGCTGACATTATCTTGTATTATCATGATATTTATTACCTGTATTTATTCTTGTATCACGCATGTAACAAAAAATATATATCCATGTATACGATTTATGTATAACAGAACATTGCATTTAAGTTTAAAAAGTTCAACCCTCAAAAATGAGTAAGAACAAAATTAAAGGAGAGAGAAAATGAAAGAAGAACATCAAGAAAGAAAAAAGAAAAGAAATACTTCCCACTTTATTTTATTATGATTCAGTTGGTTCCATTAAGTGAATATACCATAAAATCACATTTCTAAGCCAACAAAAAAAATGTTATAACCTTAAAAGCTTATCATAATATGCACGGCTCTAGTTCCGTACTGTTAGGTCCTTTTGCTCTATAAAGTAAGTCTAGAAGAAGAATTCTTTGTATTAACCCTCCAATGGACCTTCTCTCACATTAAAGGGAGAGAAAATGGTGCTAAGGTAGCGACTTCAATGCTAGCTGTACAATTAAAGATATTCTGAAAGTTTCAGTGAAAATGGACCATTATTAATGATAACAATTGTGGAAAACTGATCTGATCGATTTCTTAATTCTCTCAACTATTATTATCAAAATGTTATTACATTTTAGGTGAATGTAAATCGTCACAAAGTAATGAATTGGTTCTGTATACCATTTTAGACAATCATGTTATGGTGTTGACAGATTTTTAAAAGACTGTCTTATGTCTTATTTTTATGGAAATACGGATGGGAAAATTCAAAAATGGTTGGGAGAATTTACTGTTGCGGGTGACGCCTTCAAAGAAAACCATAAATAATTTTTTTGTTTGAGATTTTTTTTCAGGATTTGTTTCAAGTTAGAGGGTAGGTACAGTAAAAGGTATATAATACATAACATTTCATACACAAATTAAGCAGTTTTTTCATCCACCTTCAACAATGTTAACGTGTCACTTTAAGACAACCGACCCCCTTTACCGTAGGCTTAATATCATGCAATATATCATGAAATTATTTTCAACACTGAGGGAAAGACATGTTTAATATTTTCCTGTCATAGGTTAGCAATCCTTGGGACTCTCAAAACATGATAACAAAACAAAAATAATGTACAGGAAATTGATATTTAAAGCTAGAGCACACTTTAATTCTGCTCTGAAGTGTTAGCTTGGTCGCTATACGCTCCAGCCTGTTTTAGTTTAACTTTAAAATCTAATATTACTAATATTACAATACGTGTTTAGTTAAAGTATAAGTATACGAAGTTCGGGGATCGGTTATTCGAGTGGGAAACCTATTTCATGGGGGAAAATGTTCAAAAGGGAGGTGTCCCGATATCGGAGAGTCGCAAAAATGTTTGAACGCTAGCCATCCCTGTATAGAAGAGAGAAAAGGATTGGACAATATGCTCACACTAAGTATTGTGATGAAAGAGCTCTGTAATGCAAAGTTCTTAACGATAAGAACATGACTATTTCTAGCTTAGTCGCTTTATATATATAGTTAACAACTGATTTAATCATACTTCTGGTAAATTTGATTTTATGTGTGTTTTAGTGGCCTTTGCTTGCAACATTAGCCTTTTTTAAGGTCCTTCCACTTGGAAACTCTTTCCAATTCCTTGTGCATTGTGTTGTTAAGATTTGAACATGCATAGGTATATCTTGCCTTGTCAATATGCCTATGTAACAAGCATATTTATGTACCATGTGTTTTTATGTTTAACTTTGAATGGAATAAACTGAACTGAACCCAACTGAACTGTGTAATTTAAATGATTTGTATCAGTTTTGAGGCAATTTAGTTCATTAAACTTTACGGATCTTAACCATTATGTAATCTAATGTTGAAACCAATGAAATTAAATAAAATCAAAGCAGAATGAAGAAACGAATAATCAATCGACATCAAATGGTCATACATGTTAGTAGGACTTGATATAAGCCATATTTATGATGATATAGAACGGTCTTTTTATATGTAGTAAATAAAACTGGAGTCATTGCAATGGTTGGAGTCATAATTATTTTGGTCGATATAGTTTCAAGTTTTATTTCAATTCCAATCCATAAAAAACACATTTATGAAAGTATAAAATACAGATTATATACAATATAAAAAACAGAGAACACACACAAAATGGAAACATGTCTACAAATATACCAGAATTATACAAAGTTGATCAAAAGAAATGAATTAGGGAAACTGCAAATAAAACCGTAAGAATCTGTCGAGGCATGCAGTCCGTGTTATCAAAATATACATAAGTAAACACCAAGGCATGGCTGCACAAACAAAACACGGCAGGATGATACAAAGTGTTGCCATTAATAGTCGAAACATATCGTATAATATGCAAACACATGACGTCATTGATAATTTATACATGTAAATTCTAACTTTTTATGGCACATTACAGTGAAGTGTATTTTAATAGCTCGAGGAGTACATGTATAATTTGTTCTTCATTGATTGCATATAATTATTTTCAAAATAGTTATTGAAACCAATTGTTGTCAGTTTATAACTCACATAATTCGTCTTTCGGTAATATAAACACAGGTGTCCCTCAAGGGTCAATTCTTGGACCATTACTATTTTTAATTTATATTAATGATATTGTGAATTCTTGCCATGAATGTGACTGTATTTTGTATGCGGATGACACCTCACTCCTTGCCTCTCATAATGATATTGAAGCTTTAGTTGAATCTTTGAATACAAGTCTTGCCCACATATCAGCATGGTTTAAATGTAATAAGCTCTCTTTAAATACTAGTAAAACCCAATGTGTTCTGTTTAAAAAGGGTGGTGTGCAATTTAATGTCGATGATATATTGTTGAAAATAGATGCAGTTCCTTTGAAATTCTATGATTCTGTTAAGTTTTTAGGTGTAGTATTAAATAGTAGTTTGTCTTGGAAGGATCACATTGATTTAGTACGCTTGAAGATTTCACGATTCATAGGGATTTTAAGTCGATTGAAGTATGAATTGCCTAGTAACATATTATTTCTTCTTTATAATGCTTATGTTTTGTCACACTTGTCGTATTGTAACTCAATATGGGGTAACACATATTCGAGCCATTTACATAAACTAATAATGTTACAAAAGAAAGCCATACGAGTATGTACGAAGTCCGAGTATACTGCTTCTACTTCCACATTATTTAAATTATTATATACTCTCAAATTACAAGATATAAATAAGATCCAAATTGCTTCGTTTATGCAACGTTTTCACTCTCAAACACTCTCCCCATATTTAATGAATATGTTTGTAAAAAATAGAAATATCCATAATTATAATACAAGATCTTGCAATCATTTTCACCGTTGGACGTATTTAAATAATAAATCAAAATACTCATTACGCCACACAGGCCCAATCCTTTGGAATAGTCTAAATTTAAGTAACTTTAATATTCAATTTAATAACTCATTTAAAAGGCAATATAAAAAATATTTGATTGGAAATTATTGATTTTTTTGTTGTTGTTGTTTTTGTTGATCTTTTATTTTGTGTTTTGGTATATGATGATACAGTATTGTTGGTACTTGTTATTTCTTTGCAATATATATTCATACATTATTTAAATTGTAGGGTCGTACACTCTTACAAGCCTACCCTTGGCTTTTTACGTACGCCTCCTTTTCCATTCATTTTTACAATATTATTATAAAACTTATGTATTTATTTTTTGTACCATTCTTACTAAATGTTGTATATAATGCTATTGTGTTTTATATTTGATGTTGTTGTATTTTTATGAATTGGAATAAAGATTGAAATGAAAATGAAAAAAAAATAAAGAATCTACTAAAATACATACCATATTATGAAGAAGATTTACTGTAATATTAGGCCCACATGTTCATAATTAGAGATGACATTTTATTTGTTTATTTATTTATGCATGTTCACAATTTCACAATTCATTGAAGTTAACATCACATGAAAAATGAATATAATATAACAAATCATTTCAATTTTACAAGCCATTTGAATTGACATCACGTGAAAAAGAATATAACAATGTTTTATCAAAGACAAGTTGCAACTAATATACAGTTTGAAGAATGAACACACAAAGGTGCTGAAACATAAGCAAATAGAGCTTGAATCGTTACAACACCTATCACATATAATTATAATATATGACAAATAAAATTCCTAAAGTTTTGTAGTGAACTATTTACACTATTTACAAAGAAAGAAAAAAAGGCAAAAAAGTATTTTGTTAAGCCTAGGAAAAAAAAATTATGTTGAATATAATTAGAACTGATATATAGATTATATAATGTAAGTAATATCTCGTGAATGATAATACATTTGAGTGCTCTTTTAAAGGAGTTTGTTGATTTTATATTTCGAATATCATTAGGTAAAGAATTCCATACATCTGACCCTCTATGTCTGATTGATTTCTTGGCTAATATAGTGTGAGGATTGACCACATGTAAATTCGATGACTGCCTTGTTGAATACGAATGAACCATGTTATTAGGTTGGAACATTAGAGATAATGACGTAGGTAATAATTTGATATTGAAACGGAACATAAATATGGCAATTTGGAGGAAGTTAATATCATCAAGCTTTAAGCATTTCAGTTTAACAAATAGTGGGGTAGCATGGTCACGATAACCAGCTCGGGTGCATATGCGTACATCTTTCTTTTGCAGCAGAAGAATAGTATTAGTCACACACTTGGATGTTGCCCACAAAATATTACAATAAGAGATGTGTGGTAAAATTAGAGTATTATATAGCATAACCAATATTCTATCAGAAACAAAACATTTTATATACAGTACGCCAATATTTTTGGAGATAAATTATGTTTTACATGGTCGCTCCAGTCAAGTTTTTCATTGATATAGACACCAAGGAACTTTGCACATGTCTTTCTCTCTAAAGGAATATCATCTAGTTTAATATTAAGAGCAAGGTTGTCATTACATTTTCTACCTCTAAAATGAATATAATTTGTTTTAAGCAGATTGAGAGAGAGCACATTACTTCTAAACCATAAAGTCAACTTTGGCAGTTCAGAATTTAGTTTCTGTTCAAGAGTGTTGATTTCACGATGAGACAAGAAAACACTCGTATCATCTGCAAAGTATAATTTAAAGTTTTAGATACATTACAAATATCATTGATATAAATAAGAAATAACAATGGGCCCAGGATGGATCCCTGCGGAACACCACATTTAAGATACAGAATGTCAGAGTTAACAGAGTAATAATAAGTGTATTGTCTTTTCATAGATAAATAACTCGCAAGCCATTGTAAAGCTATACCCCTTATTTCATAATGCTCTAACTTAGAAAGAAGAATTGAATGGTCAAGTGTGTCAAATGCTTTGCTAAGATCCATAAATACACCAATGACATGCTCGTGAGCATATAGTAAAATCATTAAATCAAATATATATACATATATATAGTAAACAACTGAAATTATTCATACTCTTCGTAAATTTGATGTTATTTGTGTTTTATTATAGTCTTTGCTTACAAGTGTAGCCTTTTTAAAGGTCCTTCCACTTGTAAGCTTTCCATTTCGTTGTACATTCTGTTGTTAAGATATGTACTTGTATATAGCCTTGCCAATATGCCGATGTAACGAATATAATTATATATTATAAAGTTTTATTTTGCTTTTGAGTGGAATAAACTTAACTGAACCCAACTGAACTGTGTAATGTAAATGATATTTACCATTTTGTTGCCAATGTAGTATTCATTCAACTTTACTGATGTTAATAATTATATAATTTAATGTTGAAACCAATAAATCAAACTCAAATCTCTATTATCATACCCATACTTTCGTAATAAGTATGGGTATGATAATAGAGATTTGAGTTTGATTTACTTATTTAAGAGAGAAATGACTAACAGGATAGATATAATCAAACATTTGAAAGTACAAAATATGAAATTTCCTGCGAATTTGCTTAGTTATATTTGAATAAGTAACTTGTGTATTATTGATGTTCCATTGATTTGCTGAATTGTAAGCAAAATTATGTTATTGTTTGAATATTGAATAAACACCTCTAAGAGGCAAAAAGAAAAAATCAAATCAAAATCAAATCAAATCAGAAGGAGGAAACAAATAAATGAAATGACATCAAATTGTCATTAAATGTATAGGCTTTATATTAGTCATACGATGATATAGAACGATCCATTTTCTATATAGTAAATAGTATACTGTTGGAGTCATAGTAACGGTTAGAGTCATAATTTGGTCTCGATATAAACACCAGAGCATGGTTTCACGAAACCGTCATAAGAACAAGTTCGCCAACATCCCATTGGTACGCGTGTTAATTATACATCTGTTTCAATTGGGTGTTGGTGAAACGGTGCCAAGTAACCTTTAAAACTGAAGAAACGTTACATACCATTATGTGAAGTAGATTTACCGTAAAAATAGGCCCACGCAACCGTAAGAAGTGATGGTATGATATGTCAAGCTTATTTAATCAAATATATATACCTATACAAAGTAAACAACTGAATTTATTTATACTCTTTGTAAATTTGATGTAATTTTTGTTTTTCGAAACTCAAAAATAAAAGGTGGATTGGATAAATTTCTGGGTATGTGGCTTGACAATCGTCGTGAATGTAGCTTAACATGTGCCTTCTCCTGTAGATGCCTGATCAGTGCTTTCTCCACACGGTCCTTCCTTAAATATGTTGACGATGTCCATTGGAATGAATACAAGAGCTAGCTCGATCCCTGCTCGCTGAAGTTGATCCCGTACCTACAATTGAATAGAAACTTGCATGATAGTGATGTTCAAGGTATTGTTGATGATGATAACAATTATTAATATAGATAATGATAGTAATGATGATGATGATGATAATAATAATAATAATATAAAGAAGAAGAAAAGAAGAAGGAAAATAACATGATGATGAAGAAGAAGAAGAAGAAAATAAAGATGAAAATGAAAAAGAAACAGAAGAAGGAAAAGTAGAAGAAAAATTTAGAAGGAAAAAGAAAATGAGACGATTATGAAGAAGACGAAGGAGAAGAGGGAGCTGACGAAGAAGACTAGCATAAATCCGTTGGTATTATTTTCATTGACAAAGACATAGAGCTGCCAGTATTACTTACGGTACCTAACCAACTCACATCTAGAGTTCTTTAATTCAGATTTCCACTGGCAGTCACTTTCATTCATTGGAAATCATGGTTTCAACATCAAAATAGTGGACTTAATAGGCCCTATATACATGCAAGTGAAACAACACGATCGATACGTATATTCATCCCAGTTTAGTCACAACCTTAACCATAGCTAACATAATCTTTAATGGGCTGTGATTTGTAACAGATGCTATTGTGTTATTGAATATATGAAGAAAATAATTCAGAATAGCAATAACGTACGTCTGCTGGTGAGCTGTCGAAAGAGACTGGTGACTGGTTGATCTCAACTAAGCCCCAATTTACCAGCATTCCCCCGTGGACAACACCATGCGCCTGTGGCCGAGAAGGCCTACCACTCTTCGCAACGAGTCCATCACCATGCATAGCTGTAACCTGAAGGGGAGTTTGTTGAGGATAAAAATGCATCTATTTGTTAAAATATCGAGAGCAATTGGCCAGCTTTATTTATAAATCTCCCCTCCTCTCAGAAATTATTCTTGACAAACATGTTATCCGGCTCGCTTAATGGACACTTTCGAAAAGAACTCGTTGGGTAACTTTGGCCCAACAGTAGGCCCTTTTATTGTTTGATGATTGAAGCCCGTAGTATGTATTCTATTTCACTTATTGAATTGATTATGCGTAAAGAATTCACGTTTAGGATGCGAGTTACGAGCTAACGGCATTAAAGTACGGGTTCATAGAAAATCACAAATATGGCAAATATCGTATTACTAAAAACTGGTAAGCTAACAGATGGCCATCATGCAAGTGCAACTACATATCGGGTGATTTATAAAAATACAAATAAAACAACCTCCATAGCATCTGGGATATGCGAAAGATTCGCCGGAAAAATAACGATGTTTTAATGCCGTCACAATATGGTATGGTATCACTTCGTGAAAATAGGGACGATTTTATTTATTCACGGTTAAAAACACAATACAATAATTCGTCCTTGTTTTCACGAAGTGACGGTAGTGAGGAAAATCGTAACGCAAAGTGAATGCATTTTTTGTTCACTACCGTCACTTCGTGAAAACAGCGATTGTGCCCGCATTCAACAAAAGCTGTTTTTCAGCGAGGCCGTGATTACATATACGTGAACAGAATATAAAACAATGAAAAATACAATTTACAAACAAATATGCAAGTTATAATAAGTGAACATATTTACAGAAATTTAAGTACAAAATTTTATTTGTAAATACACAGGATAGGGGTTAATGAACAATCAAAGAAACCACACTTTCAAATAAAAAAACCTCCGGAATGATAGCATACTACACGCCAGGCGCGTACGCAGGATTTTAAAGACCGTCACCACTACTGGGCCAGAAGGGATTAGACCACACAGAGAGCCATCGAGGTCACTGTGACAGGTGGCTATCTCATTAACTCAGCTCTCATTTAACATAAGAAAAAGAGGATCGTGGGGAGCAAGTAGCTACAAGTATGGCAGTGTGCCTTTAACATTTATAAATCGGGCCGAAAATTTCGCAACGACTCAGCCAACCGCTGAATAAGCGCGGGGGGGGGGGGGGGGGGGGGTAAGAGGACACATTTTTTTGTTGTTGTTGAGGTCTCCAAATAATCGCAACGACTCAGCCGACCGCTGAATAAGCGGGGGGGGGGGGGGGTAAGAGGACTCTTTTTTTTTTTTTGGTCTCCAAAAAATCGCAACGACTCAGCCGACCGCTGAATAAGCATTTTTTTCCAGGGGGGATGCAGGGGGGATGATATCAGGGGGGGGGGTGTTTGTACAGGCCACCCCCTACTTCAAGCCAGGGGGGATGCAGCCCCCCCCCCCCCCCCATCCCCCCGGGATTTACGCCCCTGATGCACGGGGTTTAGAGTGAGGCAATAGATTATACGTTTCGCCTGAGAGTATTGAAGTAAGAGAAATAACTGAAGAAAAGATGACAAAACATGCAGGCACTGAAATTGTGTGAGATGTCATGGGACATCGTCTTCTTGTGCACATCATGTTCAGCACGTGACGTCATATCTCAGCAGCGACCGGAGAGCTTTTCAGGTGCTATGTCGGGGCTGTATCTAAGCGTTTTGTAATTGTTAATAATCATTACTTCGAATGTATCCAAGGATTGGCTTTTGATAACCTTGGCCAATTAAAGTGTCACCTTTGCAATAATGACATTAAAGTTAGTTTTTAAATCAATGAACCTTCTCTTTAAAATGATTCGAATGAAGAGACAAGTACCTCATTGCCTTGACCTTGGTTCCCGAATTCGAGACCCAGAGAATCGACGTCCCCATTGGCTGACAAGATCACGTGACACAGGACTCCATGCATCACCCTTTTGACATGGAGCAGTACCTGTGGTACGAAATTAAATTGTAAGCTTTTATCAGTTTCTGATAATTGTATTGCATATATATCTGTTATAATTATATTATGCGCGAATAATCTTGCTGTAACCAACCGTTTATTCATCATTTACCGAAGGCTTCAAGATTAATTTACTGTTTACAATGCAAGATTAATCTATACCGTTGTCAAAAGTGCTGTCATGGAGCTAATAAAGACAGGAAATTTGATTTTTTTTTTGCATAGCAATTGTGTTCGTTACACAAGGCAATCCTTTCGTCAATTGGTACCTATTGTGCAAAATTGCACCTATGACAAAGGAGCGACCATGCAGAGAGCCTGAGAAAGCAACTAAAGTGTTAATGAATTTCAAAAGTCCACATAGGGCAGTTTCAATAGCTTTATCAGTCAACTATTGCAAAGTGCATGTTGACATGATCATTTTGTTACTTAAATTACTTTTTTGTGTGGGAATATGTTGACACTTGGCGCCGGTGAGAATCAAACTACAAACTATCACAGACGTGTTTTTTCTTCTTAACTTCAAGATTTGCACCAACGCAGGATTTTGACACAATGTTGAATGAAGGTTAATAATACGAAAGAGCTGTCCTAAACAAAGGATTTTGTTTATTTTTTGTTTATAAAGACACAGAACGTCATAGGTCGGGATTTTTAGGAATGTAGTCAGACCTTACCTTATTTTGTTCTGTTGTTCTAAAGAGTTTGTAGCAGAAGTCTATAGAGAGAAGTATTTGTTGATTCACTTTCATTATGACATCATCGACGTGCAACAAGGAGTGTAATTTGACATCCGGAAGTGCAGCGATGCTATTTAGGTTAGATAGATATTTTTTTTAAAGCAAAATGAAAGTAACGAACTTCAAATGTTTGACACATGTCACAAAGATGTTTTCGATATTCTAATTAACCATAACCGAATAAAAATGTTCGTGGTTAGAAAAGGGTACAAATCACCCCTAAATATCCACAGACTTTTTTTAACATACAGAAGTCCCACCTACTGCATTTTAGAATAATCCTTGCCAAAATCGATGCAAAGGTGCTTGTTTTCCCTTATGAGAATACTACTTGTGCATAGATAAATAAGGATTACATTTTACGTTCAACGTTTTCAGTATTCGTCTCGGTCGGTTTTACAATAATTTGGTACAAATTACCTTTGTTTTTGCAATGCACATGTATGTACGATCCGGCTTATTCCTAACTTCAGCCCTCGGCTAGACATTGAACATCACCATAACCCTAAACCCCGTCATGGCAAACTCAACCACTACTTACTACTTACCGTCGGAATTTGACGAAAAAACAACAACTGTGTGCTTTGACTTAATGACAAGATCATTTGATTTTTTTTTATATTGGTTGTTGGACGATGTTATACAAAAATCATAAAAAACATGACAAAATTGAGAGTTAAAAATCTCGTTTCGTCAAATGTCTCTATTAACGTATGAAATTTTATATATTAGTGTAAGCTGCTCACCAAATACAGTCAGCAACACAAATCAACTTCATTGATTTAGGTGACAGATCAGTTTTGTCTACTTCCACAATTAAACCATTTTTACTAAACAGCTCCTTCCGAAATCTCCTGTATTCCAGAAATAAACAATAAATAATACAATTTATAGAAATTCGTAATTTATTTTATCATCTAAAATAATGAAGTAACATCATGTGATTTCGGCTTTGACTTATTTACTACAAACGACTCCCGGAAAAGGAACCGGCATATTTAACTAACATTGTATAATTTATCCTCTTGCCTCAACGAAATCTTACTGCATATCCTATACAGTATATGATCTTTATGACTGAACGGAAAAAAATGAAACATACATGACTTGTAAGGCCTATTGCAAACAAAGCGTTTAAGAACAAATCCACACATTTAACGCAACTTGATTTGAACCTTTTTTAAAGCAATAAAGTTACGGTTAAGTATCTAACTTGAACCATTATGTGATTACAGTGGCGTAGCTACCGGGCAGGGAGAAATGGATATGTGCCCCCTATCGAATCGTCGGTATGGAGGTCGAAAACGAGAGAGAGAGAGAGAGAGAGAGGGAGGGAGGGAGAGCGAGAGAGAGAAAGAGAGAGAGAGAGAGAGGGGGAGGGGGTGGGGGACTCGACGGAAAATGAGGTAATATTATTATGTGACCCATCCCTCCCTCTGGGATTCTCCCTCACTCTGATACCTAATATTTCCGACTCTCCCCCATGCCGCCTTTGATTGCCCCTCAATACCTGGAGCCCCAGTACTCCACTGGCTGACTCCGTTACACAACTAAACCTGGGCTAATGGTTTAAAGGACCTTAATGAACCTCATCAAAAGGCAATGTAAATTTATGAACTTGTTGTCATAGAAGATGGTCAGAGTACCGTCAAGACTGTCATGAAACGGATGAAGAGGAAGAATCACTAAAGAAAAGAATGAACAGAAGAATGGTGGCAATTCAACTGGTTAAACCGGGATCTTTTTTAGCAAAATTACGTAATCATTCAATCCAAATTGATAAAGGGAATACTCACTGAATGTAGGCATGGAGAGACTCGCCATGCGGGGCTTCACTGCTCATTGTTCCTGGCATTTCTTTCTTGCTGTCATCATTTGATATATCCCTTTCTATCGGCTGAAGGTCCCTCTGGAACTGTGTTTCCAAGCAAACTGTCTTCTCCCTCTCAATAGAGTCCATTTGATCTATGGAAACTTTAGGCGATTGGGGTGCACGTGTCTTCTTGCTAGATTTTTTCTTCACCAGTCCTTTCTGGACCACACTCGTTGGGTAATCTCGCTTGGGCAGGACTGGTGCAACGTCCTCATAGACATCTGCGTAGAAATCCCCTCCACTCTCGAGACTAAGATTCTTTATGCGGGACACAGAGGACTGATCATCGTTATCCTCCAGGGGTGTCATATAGGCGTTGTCATCAGGCATGTCAGGGGAAGAGGGAGGGGCAATTATTGGGACTTCTTCTATATCATCATTAATCTCTTCATACCCGGATTCATTGACGTCACAAGAGCTTTCAGCCTGATTTAAGGCTTTGGTTTCAGTCCCGGAGCGTCTGTAACGGGATTTCTGGGTATACAGCTTACTAGGAACGGGATCTTGGACACGCAAATTTGGCTGACTGGTACTCTTTCTCGTCGATAGGGAAAGCCCTTTCGAGGATGAAACTTCAACATCGTCGTAGGCATCGATTTCTCCACACCTACTATACTTAGCGCCTTCGGCGTAAATTTCGGATTCATTCAGTTCACGCTCGGACGAACTTCGCATTCTGTCAGCTGAGTTGAGTGAGTGTAAACCCGACTGTTCCGACTGAAGAACTTTAGCGCTAGCCTGCAGAAACGATAGATAAATCTTGGTGAATTCTTTATTTTGAAGGTCTGGAGAAGCTTTAAGAAAAGCAATTGTCAGCTTTCCAAAACAGATTGAAATTCTGCTTGTTAAAAAAGAACCACTGTTCAGCGAAAGGAAATTGATCGATTCCTCATTTGTCGTTCTTTTTTTAAATTATTGTTTCCCATAGCCCATAGAAAAGAGAGAAGAAACTTGGCATTGTAAACAATGAAGTACACTAAAAAATAAAAGAAGCAAAACAAACAAACGTAATAGGCTACAATACGATTTCTACTTGCTTCAATCATAATTGTACATTTATTACAAGGCCTATTGACATGATTTACGAATTATCTAGGAAATTCTTTATCATTATTTTAAAAGAGAATCAGAAAAGTTCAATTAATCACCATTTCTTGGGATCTTCGATTTTGAATTGCCAAAGCATGGGCACTTGAAGGGATGGATGATACAGAAGCTCGATTCGTCATCTCAAATTGACCAGCGGGAGTTGTGTTGACTCTTTTCCAGTCGGCTCCAGGGCGAGATGCAGTGTCCGCTGTGTTGTGGACACTCCTTGGTTGTCGTTGATCTCGGCCGCGGGGGACGTCGACCAAATCAGACGAATCTGTACTGGTCGTCGAAACCATCGACGAATGGTAAATTGGTTCTTTTAGGGCATTGCGTATGGCGTCTACCCACTTGTTGCGTTGACGTCTGCATAAAGAATTCCATAAGGTGAACAAGCTGGATATTTTCTCAAAGTCTGTTCTTCATTTAAGTAAGATAACGAAATTCCTTATTACATTGATCGAAAATCTACTTAAGTAGGACACACTACGAAATCCCACCATTTCTATAACTATTCTACCATGGACCTTTGTTAATCATGAAGCGGGGAAGGGCCGGACACCCGGAAAGGAAATTGTTATGGCGCTTAGTAGTAATTATCAATAAAGTTCACAATACTTTGATAATAGATGTTTTTTTCAACAAAAGAAATTACAAAAAGGGCTCTCGAGTTGTTATAAGCTTTAAAATAAAAACCCTCGTGAGCCTAAAGCATGAGCATTCCACCGTATCTGGTCTTCCTTTCCCTTTAATGCCCTCGTCACACTGTCCCGAAGTTGACACTAGATGGACACACGAATATGGAATTTTTAATTTCGCACGAAGACGGCCCCGCACTTGGTCACCAGCCAACCAACAGACGAAAGAAGTACGATGCCTACAGAACGTCACACGATGGGACCCAAACCACACACGAAGGCAACACGAAGATGGTAATTGTTATGAAGTAGTTTACCCGCAGGCCACACGAATTAAACATGACGTCGTATCGAGAGTACGATGCGTTCGAACTAGGTTACGAAGGCGTCATGTGACCTCCCGATGATATAAAACCTTCGGCCGAACGTGGGAAATTCACTTGCTGATCGAATATAATTGATCCCCGATCGATCGATCTGAGCAAGAGACGTCGTAGCGACGTCCCTTCCAAAGGGAGGGGTGGGCCTACAAAAAAAGGGCACTTTCTGGAGAAAAAAGGGCACCTACATGTACAAAGGGAAATCTCAAAGCGAAAGCATACAACTTTTTAGACATTGGTGTATGTATCCGTGCATTGTGATTACATTATCTGGGATGTTTTCAATATTTGTTTCTCTTTAACGATAATACAAAATATTGCTTAAATGGACTTGGTAATGTTGTTCAATTGTTCAATGAGAAAAGGCGGTGCTAAGGTAGTGACTTAAATGCTAGATGTACAATTAAAGATAATCTGAAAGTTTGAGTGAAAACGGACCATTATTGAAGGTAAACGTAAGTTCGGGTAAAAAAAGAAAATTAATTCTAACAGAACCAAACGAACCTTGCACTGAATGCTAAAGATTACACAGATATGTCATTTGGCAAACAAAATTTTGGTAGAAAATGTAAACTGGCTGAGTAATGAGCATAGAAAAAATAAGGAAATCAAGGTATAGTAGCCCCGACACCATTTGTGTTATCCCATATACATCTTTCTGTGTACAGAGCTTGTTACTTTACCAAGACTTGGCCAAATTTAATACGATTTTGATGACTCCAGAACCTTGCAGTACCAATACTTGTATGCTTCATGTTCAACTTTTTTTGATCCATTCCACACCTTTTCTTTCTTAATGCAATCGCATGACCAAAACCCAATTTTATCTTTAATGATATAAATTGGGAAAAACTGATCTGATCTATTCCTTAATTCTCCCAACTATATTATCATAAGAGTATAAGTTGATCTGTTGTCACACGAAGAGAGCAAACGAGGGTTGCGACGTTTCGACTGCTAACTGCTAGTTTTCGTCAGGCAATGTGGACAATCGCCGCTGCAAGCGCCTTTTGTAGCGTATGCTGCGCTCCGAGGGTACCGGAACTGTATAATAAATACATTTTAGGTGAAATTATGTAAATCGTCAAAAAGCAATGAATTGGGTCTATATTCCATTCCAGACATTTATGTGTTGACAGATTTTTGCCCCTTTTCACCACTGATAATCTCCCTTTTAACAACGGCACGTGTCCTTTTTTCTTTCAAATAAGGGATCTATCCACTTTTCATAAGTGCCCCCTTTTCACCTCTTATTAATGCCCCTATCAAAATGTGATGGGTGCCCCATCTCCGTCTACAAATGCCCATTCACCATTCTCATGAGTGCCTTTTTCATCCCTGGCGAGTGCCTCTTTTCAGGTATAAGAAGTGCCTCATTTTCACCTCTGATAATTACCCTTTGTACTTTGACATGACTGTGCTCCTTTTCTTTTCTAATAGGTGTCTTATCCCTTTCAATAAGTGTCCCCTTTTCCTCCCATCATTAAACGTGCCCTTGATTTAAAGCGACTAAGAGCAATTTCCCCAAAAGCTCGCTCGCTACACTCACTCGCATTTATAGATGATATAATTATGGTACTTATCAAAGGAATTTTCAGTCTTCTGTTATGGGAATGTGCTTATCACCCCATCAGCATTGGGTTTTGTCCTCTTTATTAGATACAATTGTTCGCACTGCGACCTCACAAATCTTAAAAGTTTTCCTCGCTCGCTTTACTCGCTCGCAAATGAATAATTAGACCATTACACCCAACTGCAAAGTAATGATGCTTAAGCACTTCTTTGTATGATCTATAAAGACAAACACATAATTATTGAAAACATCCCAGATAATTGTAATCACAATGTACGGGTATATACCAATGTCTAACAAATTGTATGTTTTCGCTTTGAGATTTCCCTTTAGAGGTGCCCTTTTTTCTCCCAGAAAGTAACCCTTTTTTGTTGGAAGACGCTCCGTTGCCCCTGCTCAGATCGATCGAGGATAAATAATATCCGATCAGCAATTTAATTTCCCACGGTCGGCCGAAGGTTATATATATATATATATATATACTAGCAGGACCCGCGGAAATCCGCGGGATTCTAGGATTTTTTATTTTTTTATTTTTTTGAAAGAAAAAAAACATGAAAAGCACTGCTAAAATGTATTTCTGATTTAAAAAAAAAAAAAAAAAAAAAAAATGTCGGCCGCCATCTTGAAAAATAGCCCGAATGTCAGGGAAAATGTACGGAGCTCCCATTTTTCGAAAAAACAGGACGCTATAAGCATGTTTTTTTTTTTATTTGGCCTTATATTAAATAAAAAAACAATCCAACTGTACCGGTAGTTATTGTTTAAGCCACTGGAACTGCGTAGAGTTCTGTAGTGTACGTGGCGTACCGACTACGCAGAAATTAGGCTGCGTATTAATGGGAAAATAGTCCCTGCGTAGCAGGCACGTAGCCAGAGTTCGATGTTTGGGGGGCACATACATGTAATCGACCGAGGTCAAAATAAGGGGTCTAAAAAAATTCAACCGATCTTGGAAATTTTAGGGGGGCACGTGCCCCCCGTGCCCCCCCCCCCCCGTGGCTACGTGCCTGCTGCGTAGGTTATGCGTAGGCTGGCGTACAGGTTTGCTTATGGTTGCTTACTGTGTGGAAAGCTTTTACTGCTTTGTCGATCTGGCGTAGGGTAGCGTACTGTTGCGTAGACATGTAGCGTAGTGTTGCGTAAAAAGGCGTACTTTCTGCGTCAAGTTTCTACGCCTAAAGTACGCGAAAAAATTAAACATGTTGAATTGTTTTCGTTCATCTTGCGTACCCCTTTCCGTCCCTCAGCATAGTAACGTAGGCCAGCGTATGTGGTACGCAACACTACGCAACTCTACGTATTGACCCCACGCCAATTAGTGACCCGCAAGTGTCACAAATAAAGTATTAAATATATGCTCATCTGACCCTAATTAAACGCCTAAAACCCCCGAGCTTTCGGGGGTTTATGGCCCCGTGAAACCCGTGGACCCCACGCCTATATTATATATACACTTAACTCAGGACCCGCGGAAATCCGCGGGATTCTAGAAGGGGGCGCAGGCAAAAAATTAAGTTTTTCATTTCGGGGGCTCCATTTCAAATTTTCGGGAAATTTTCGGGGGCTACTATTTCAACTTTCGGGGGCTCTTTTTTCTGGGGCTACTTTTTCATTAATTCATAAAAGGACAGGCCTACACTGTGTTGAGATTTGTTTAGTAGGCTAAGGTTTTCGGCTTCCTACTTCATAATTACCTATTTTAAAAAAAAACACTAAGTTTTCATGCATTGATTTGGTGCAAGAACTGTAACATAATAGACCCTAGATTGTGATTATTTCTGACCATGAATTTCGATAATCATTTTTCAAAGTAAAATTTTCACAAGAAAATCAGACAGTCGTTTAAAAACGTAGACATTAGTAATACTTTTACTAATTCTAAGTTCAGGTTTCGTAAATCTATTCACGAAACTATATTGAAATCGCGGCAATAATGATGCAAACCAACAGATAACAATTTCAAAGTGTCAAATCTCTTCGACTCGAGCTCAGCTCAGCTGAAATCACACACACTTCAGCGTAACTCCAGGAAGCTCGAACACCGGCGCCGCAGGCGTCGGATGCCTGCGGAACGGGGTGCCGGTGTTGGAGCTTCCCGAGCAGCGCAGCTGCACTGTGTGTTGACTGAAGGCAACTTGCGACTGAACTGTCAGTCCAATGGTTTTCTTGTGAAAACTTTCCTTTAGAAAATGATAATCAAAATTGAGTATACATGGCCGTAATAATCACAAAATAAGCTTTGATTTCATACCTCCATTCCCGAAAACTATATAAAAATCGCGGCAATCATGATGGAAATAGGTCTCTAAGTTCGGACGTCGACGGGAATTAGCCCCGTGTATCTCGCTTGTGCAGTGCAGCTAGTACAAAGCACATATAGAAAGATGCTTTACTCGGGTAATCCCGACCCTGTCCATCGTGCATTTAATACGCAACTTAATGTGAGTGGATGGCCATCGGTCGTGTGTCTACGGATGTTATGTTGAATATCCATGAGGTATCTCTGTCGTCACGCATATCATGCATTATGCATATCGCGTCTGTTTTCGCCCTGGACGTCGACACGGAGGAGGACCTCGGGCGGAGTATAGCCAATTCGACAGAGTAGACTCTCCCGCGGACGACGGCACCGGGCACGGGTACCCCGAGGGGAGGGTTCAGGAGGAGATAGCTGCACCAACTTGGGTCGGCGATCTCATTAAAAAACAATAGACTACAAAGGCCGGCGGAGACGTCGCGCCCCCCGCGGAGCCTTAGCGTATTACTTATAGTGATCATCGGGAGGTCACGTGACTCCTTCGTGACCTAGTTCGAACGCATCGTACTTTCAATACGACGTCGTGTATCCATCGTGCGGTCTTTGTGTGGCCTGCGGGCAAACTACTTCATAAAAAGTCACATCTTCGTGCTGCCTTTGTTGTGGTTCGGGTGCTATCGTGTGACCTTCTGTAGGCATCGTACTCCCTTCGGCTGTATATCGGCTGTTGACCAAGTTCGGGGCCATCTTCGTGCGAAATTCAAAATTCCATATTCGTGTGTTCATCTGGTGTCAACTTCAGGACAGCGTGACGCGGGCATAATACAATGCCGCCAACTGGACTCCAGATTTGTATCACCTATACATGTACATTATACAGTTCATTGCTCAACATATTGCTCATTCATATTGATCAACACAACTTTTCGAGAAATGGAAAATCTAAAAACCTCACGTGTTTTCAGCCTTCAAAAAAGTAATTTTCTCTCCGCACTGGATACAGAGATACGTTTCGTTGCTATGCTGTGCTACGATCACTCTCCCTGGAAGATTCATTTCAATGGAGCATCCTTTTATCAAGAGTTTCTTGATTGCCTTAGCTCCTCCAAGCTGCTCAGAGTATCCTAGAAGGTACGTTTGGTCAGAACATGACACAAGTCGCCAGTACAAGGGGTTTAATTTGTACTCGCTGGACTGCAAAGAGGAAGGAAATACATCTACTTCAGTAAATATATAGTTGAATTTATAATGTGCCCATTTGCCTCTGGTAGGCGCCTCAAGGCGCCTACACAGTGTTCACTCGTGTGAATTTATTTCATAAATTTCAATTATCAGAGTTGCTGATGACGGGCTGTGTTAATTTTACACAAGAGTCGTGTAAAGTATTATGTGCATTTTTTTTTCTTCTCTTTACATCTTCAGAGGGACTTTATTATTCCATTTCAAATACATATACATATACATATAGACTATTTACAAAACAAGTAAAATGAAACGTATGAATTATAAACAAGATCAACATAAGTTTCATATGCATTGATTCCAAGGGGCATTTATGATTTATTATATTCTTTAGAAAAGGGAAAATTAACCATTTCTAATAACGAGCTATACTGTTGGTCATAATGGTGGAATAATTATGTTTACCCCAATTTATGGAATGATTTTGACAATACATTATTCCTAATAGATCTAGATAATAGTATACATTCTCAGATTTTATTGAATAATACTCTGTGAGTGTTTTTTTTTAATCAACAAGAGGACCTACGTCCTTAAGTTATAACTGACAGTAATGGGGATTAATGCCTCATAAAAGGGCACTAATATAGCACATCGACACGGTTTTGATCATTGGGGCTCACAGTAACGAGGCCATTGCTAATACCCCCTTCACATACGCGGATTTTCCTTACGAGTCCTTACGGATCGCCAACTCGTAGTCAATCGCAAGCATCCCTAAATAACTCGCTGGTATCCGTAAATAGCTCGTCACAACTCGCAACAACTCGCAGATACTCGTAAGGATCCGTGAAAGGAAAGGCGATTGTCCACGGATTTTTAGTCCGTAAATAACTCGTAAATAGGTCGTAACAATTCGTAAGTATCGTAAACCGCTCGCATCAACACGTTACCATCCGTAAACTGCTCGCAAGAATCCGTAAATGACAGGTAAAGATTTCTTTAACGATTTGTTTCGGTTGGTTTACGATTTGTTTACGGATTATTTACGGATTATTACGAGTGCTTACGTGTTGTTTACGATTTCGTTCGGGTCATGTTACAATGGCTTTACGGATTGTTGCGAGTTACTGTGAGCACTTTACGTGTATTTACGAGTATTTTACAAATAGATACTTATACCTTAAGTATTCTTACGTATCGTTTACGTTTTTGGGGAAAGGTATAAAAGCTGCAAATTTGAACACTTCATTTTCAGTTGTTATTTTTGGGTTAAAAATTGCAAGGACTCGTAAATACTCGTAACTAACTCGTAACTATTCGTAACAATACGTAACAGGTTGTTACTGACACGTAAGTTGCTTGTAGTTATACGTGACAATTCGTAACAAATCGTGGAATTCTACCGTAATTATATCGTAATAACTCGTAATAATCCGTAATAAACCGTAAATAGCTCGCAATAACCCATAACAACTCTTAAATCGATCGTAAAAGCGGCCAAATCGTAAAGCAGGGCTCCCACTTAGCCGAGTTGGAGCCTCGAGTTGTGGCGAGCTGGCGCGATCTTATGGCAAGCAGTTTTATCATTAAAACATATTTCTTGATATCAACAATTAAATTCTTGATATCAACAATTAAATTCTTGATATCAACAATTAAATTCTTGATATCAACAATTAAATTCTTGATATCACGGAATCGAATTCTTGAATTCAACAATTACCATTGCTTTACAACATAAAATTATTTCTTGATAACAAGAATTTATTTATTGATATCAATTAATAATAAAACGGCTTGCCATAAGATCGCGCCAGCTCGCCACAACTCGAGGTTCCAACTCGGCTAAGTGTGAGCCCTGCTTAAGGATCCGTGAAAGATCCGTAAATTTGTGCGATCCATAAGGACTCGTAACAAAAATCCGTGTATGTGAAGGGGGTATTAGCCACTGAATCATGACTGTACGCAGCGGGGGCTAGGGTACGTCGCCGCACCACAAATACAAAATAACAAAGAAATGCCAGTGCAATAAATTATCAATAATTCATTGCATTTCCCCCAGGTCCCCAACAGGAAAATTTCCGCTGTCGGACCATGCATTATGGTTCAAGGCATGCCAGCATACTTAATTTAAGGACTTAAGTCCCCTAGTTGATTAGCATAGTAGCACACACGTGCTTTAGCAGTCATGCAAAACAAACACTCGCAAATTATTATTCAATAAAATCTGAGAATGTATGCTATTATTTAGATCTATTAGGAATAAATCATCGTCAAAATCATTCCATAAATTGGGGTAAAAATAATTATTCCACCTTTGTGACCAACAGTGTGATGAAGAGGACCTATCAAGATACGTCACAATGTTACTAATATGTGTCGATCTATTAACATTAATGTACAACTTCCTTATTTTTCTATCGGATTTTTGCCCAAATTTTCAACAGATCTTTGTGTGACAAGAAAGAAATATATTAATCATCAATTGCTGGATCCAAATGAAATAAATGTCAATCTCGTGAAAACAAAACACTAGAGATTGCTATGTATATTTATGAAGAAATAACATATTAAAGACAATTAGGTATCATTTTTTCCTCGCTCTCTTCGCTCGATTTCAAAACAGTATGATTTCAATAAGTGTTCGAATATCCTTCGATATTATTCGGGCAGCAACGTGCCCGATCATATATCATACTACTTAATCTCGAAATTCCCTTTTTACCACGCTTTGTAGCTTCACTCGCTTTGAACATTTAGAAACAGGATGATACTGGACAACGAGATGCCCGAATATTCTTATATTTGTGCATCGAGGTGACTGAATATATGAATTTGATATCCATTTATTGTTATTTATGTATTGGGCGGCGAGGCGCCCGCATATATAATATCATATAACTTTTAATGTGTTTCGTTTACAAAAATGACATGTTCCCACGTTTGAAACTTAAGCAGTAACTAATAACGGCAGAAAACAAAGAAAAATTTAAGAATTGGTAGCTAGGGAGTTTTCCTCCCTAGTTACCATGAAGTGAAAACGATATAAACATACAGTAGTTTCCAATTATACCAGTGGCAGATCCAGGGGAAGCTCGGGGGGCCCAGACCCCCCCCCCCCCCCTGGCACAAAAAGAAGAGAAAAAAGAAGGGGGAAAAAAAGGGAAAAAAAGGGGGGGGAAAAGGAAAAAAAGAAGGGAAAAAAAAGAAGGGGAAAAAAAAGGAAATAAAAGGGGAAAGATATCAAAAGTATAAAAATATGCTCATCTGACCGTAATTTAATGCCTAAAACCCCTTGACTTTCCGTGGGCTGCCCCCTGGACCCACCTAGGGCCCTAAGGCGGACGGCTGGATGCTAATCTGACGGTAATTTAATGCTTAAAACCCCTGAGCTTCTGAGGGCTCCGCCCCCTGGACCCAACAGAGAATTTGTTTCCTGCCAGTGTCACAAATAAGGTATCAAAATATGCTCATCTGACGATAATTTAATGTATAAAATCCCTGAGCTTCTTGGGGCTCCGCCCCCTGGACCCCACACCAATTCGTGACCTGCCAGTGTAACAAATAAGGTATCAAAATATGCTCATCTGACGATAATGTAATGTATAAAACCCCTAAGCTTCTGGGGGCTCCGCCCTCTGGACCCAACATTAGTTTGTGACCTAAAATATACTCATCTGACCGTTATTTAATGTATAAAACCCCTGAGCTTCTGGGGGCTCCGCCCCCTGGACCCAACACCAAATTGTGTCCTGCCAGTGTCACAAATGCGGTATAAAAATATGCTCATCTGACCGTCATTTATTGCCCAAAACCCCTGGACCCCACACCAATTCGTGACATGCCAGTGTCACAAATAAGGTATCAAAATATGCTCATCTGACGATAATTTAATGTATAAAATCCCTGAGCTTCTTGGGGCTCCGCCCCCTGGACCCCACACCAATTCGTGACCTGCCAGTGTAACAAATAAGGTATCAAAATATGCTCATCTGACGATAATGTAATGTATAAAACCCCTAAGCTTCTGGGGGCTCCGCCCTCTGGACCCAACATTAGTTTGTGACCTAAAATATACTCATCTGACCGTTATTTAATGTATAAAACCCCAGAGCTTCTGGAGGCTCCGCCCCCTGGACCCAACACCAATTTTTGTTCTGCCAGTGTCACAAATGCGGTATAAAAATATGCCCATCTGACCGTTATTTATTGCCCAAAACCTCTGATCTTCCGGGGGCTCCGCCCCTGGACCCCACGCCAATTCGTGACATGCCAGTGTCACAAATAAGGTATAAAATATGCACATCTGACGATAATTTAATGTATAAAAACCCCAGAGCTTCTGGGGGCTCCGCCCCCTGGACCCAACACCAATTTGTGTCCTGCCAGTGTCACAAATGCGGTATAAAAATATACTCATCTGACCGTCATTTATTGCCCAAAACCCCTGAGCTTCCGGGGGCTCCGCCCCCTTGGACCCCACGCCATATCGTGACCTGCCAGTATGACAAATAAGGTATAAAATTATGCTCATCTGACGATAATTTGATGTATAAAACCCCTGAGCTTCTGAAGGCTCCGCCCCCTGGACCCAACACCAATTTGTGTCCTGCCAGTGTCACAAATATGGTATCAAAATATTCTCATCTGACGTAATTAAATGCCTAAAGCCCTGATCTTCCGGGGTTCTGCCCCCCGAACCCAACCAATGGCCCTAAGGCGGGTCCCTTGGTGCTCATCTGACCATATGCTATTGCCTAACACTCCTGAGCCTCGGAGGGCTCCGCCTCCTGGACCCAAAACCAATTTGTGTCCTGCCAGTGTCCCAAATAAGGTATAAAATTATGCTCATCTGACGATAATTTAATGTATAAAACCCCAGAGCTTCTGGAGGCTCCGCCCCCTGGACCCAACACCAATTTGTGTTCTGCCAGTGTCACAAATGCGGTATAAAAATATGCCCATCTGACCGTTATTTATTGCCCAAAACCTCTGATCTTCCGGGGGCTCCGCCCCTGGACCCCACGCCAATTCGTGACATGCCAGTGTCACAAATAAGGTATAAAATATGCACATCTGACGATAATTTAATGTATAAAAACCCCAGAGCTTCTGGGGGCTCCGCCCCCTGGACCCAACACCAATTTGTGTCCTGCCAGTGTCACAAATGCGGTATAAAAATATGCTCATCTGACCGTCATTTATTGCCCAAAACCCCTGAGCTTCCGGGGGCTCCGCCCCCTTGGACCCCACGCCATATCGTGACCTGCCAGTATGACAAATAAGGTATAAAATTATGCTCATCTGACGATAATTTGATGTATAAAACCCCTGAGCTTCTGAAGGCTCCGCCCCCTGGACCCAACACCAATTTGTGTCCTGCCAGTGTCACAAATATGGTATCAAAATATTCTCATCTGACGTAATTAAATGCCTAAAGCCCTGATCTTCCGGGGTTCTGCCCCCCGTACCCAACCAATGGCCCTAAGGCGGGTCCCTTGGTGCTCATCTGACCGTATGCTATTGCCTAACACCCCTGAGCCTCGGAGGGCTCCGCCTCCTGGACCCAAAACCAATTTGTGTCCTGCCAGTGTCCCAAATAAGGTATAAAATTATGCTCATCTGACGATAATTTGATGTATAAAGCCCCTGAGCTTCCGGGGGCTCCGCCCCCTGGACCCAACAGAAATTTGTGTCCTGCCAGTGTCACAAATAAGGTATCAAAATATGCCCATCTGACAGTAATTTATTGCCCTAAAACCCCTGAGTTTCTGGGTGCTCCGCCCCTTAGACCCAACACCAATTTGTGTCCTGCCAGTGTCACAAAAGAGGTATCAAAATATGTTCATCTGATTGCAATATATTGCACAAAACCCCTGAGCTTATGGGGGCTCCGCCCCTTGACACCCACCGAGAAACGTTCAGCGGGGAGCGTTATATTTTTCTGCGGCACAGATTGGGGCTTTTTTTGAAAATGGGTCTTGATTCACAGACTAATAGTGGTCGTGTGCGTACTAGTAGTAGAGGTCTGTTTTAATAGTGTTACATGTAATCCACTACCGTATGGAAAAATCATTACATCAACAGTTAAAATGAAATTGGAAATCTGAAGAGGAGGCAGCACGTCAATGAGGAGAACATCACAATAATTAGTCAATAAAACTTAACTAACTTAAACGAAGAGGAACGTTATCTAAACACATAGTTCGTGATGGATATTCAAACTTCTTCGCAGAGCTATGCGCTAGCGAACATGACTAGTCTCACGTACGTGCAGACACTATTCAGAAGGGAAAGAACGTACTTCCCATAGGCTCAACACGCACCATGCCCCAATCTGTGCCGCAGAAAAAAATAACGCCAGCGGCGGGGCCTGCACATAAGAGTGCGGTAATGGGGATTTTTGTTGTCTACCCCTCAAAAAAACGTTTTTGCCACTGCCGGTGTCACCATTACGTACCAATATTGATTGATTGATTGATATCTTTATTTAAAAAAGCCCAAACAGTTACAAGACTGATTTCCATTGGGGCCGTGTGAAACTATGTAAATACATCGAATGAACATAGAGATGATCATGGGGGATGAATGAATAGATCATCCCCCCTGAACAATAGGTATCAATTACAGATCGACACCCATGGAAATGATAATGGTACATCAAATGACATATTTAAAACAAACAACAAATAATCAAGATAAATATCTAAAAAGATAACGATAGAATAGTACTGCCGAAAAAGTATATTTATATGAATAACAGTAATCATGAGTGTCCAAACAACACACAAATGAACACATCAAAAATAAGAAGGAAAAATTCGAAAGTTCATAGACATATTTGAGCATAGTATACTGTATAATTATGATTATAAATTGGTTATTCTTTTAAGTCCTGTTGTGAAACTGTACTTAGTTTGTGCAGCTTGCAATTCGTGTGGTAGTGAGTTCCATATAGGCAAGCGCCTCTGTACACAAATATGCGTTTGGTACTATCCGTTTTAGGCTGGATTGTCTTAACACATAGATTGCCACTTCTCGTATTATATGGTCTTTCTCTGAACCAAAATTTATCAATTAGATAAGAAGGGGCTTTTTTATTAAGTATTTTGAAAGTCATTAAAGCGATATTTTCTTTCCTTTTCTGTTCAAGCGTATCCCATCCAAGTTTATTAAGGTTGAGGTTTCCCGATGAATCCCAAGGGGTATCATTTATTATTCGAGCTGCCCGATTTGATTTTTTTTTTAGATCACTTTGAAGGCACTTTCCACAGTTTCCCCATATTACATCACAATAGGAGAGGTGGGATAAAATCTATGCATTATATACTAATTTCAATGTATCTTTACCAACAATATTACGTATTGATTTTAACATAAACAATCCACTACTACATTTCTTTTGTACAGATTTAATATGGTCTGTCCATGATAAAGTTTCATCCACAATCACTCCCAAATGCTTGCATGTAGTAATTCTTTTCAGAGGGGTTCCATCTATGTTAATATTCAAATTTGTATTACTAGCTAGTTTTAGACGATTTTTTGTTCCTAGTACAATGAATTCTGTTTTATTTATATTTAAACTTAACTTATTGACATCAAGCCATTTTTTCACATTTACTAAATCTTCGTTTACTTTGTTTTCCAGTTCAGAAAATTCAATACTAGCATAATATAAAATAGTGTCATCAGCATACATATTTATTTTTGCAATTTTTTAGTACTAAGGGTAAATCGTTGATGTGCGTAATAAAGAGAAGAGGTCCAAGGATGGATTGAATAGGTAAAAACTCAGATGATATACCATGGACTGTGGGTTTTTGTGTATCTCCCATACAGATAACATGTAAACCAATTAAGTGTGTGTTGTCCAATACCATAATATTTTAATTTTTCAATTAGTAAATCAAAATCAATGGTGTCGAAGGCTTTCTTCAAATCTATCATTACAGAGCACACCACTTTGCCTTGTTCAAAGCTTTTCAGCCATTCATCTGTCAGCAATTCAGCAATGCAGTGGCCGTTGAGTGCAGTGGCCGGAAGCCAGATTGATATACATTGATTAGATTATTACTGTTCAGATAGTCATATAACTGATCAAACACTACACGTTCTAGTACTTTCGAAAGTATTGGCAATATTGATATCGGTCTAAAATATGTGGGTTCATTTGTTCCACCTTTATGTAGAGCACTTACTCTTGCCTTTTTCCATTCGATAGGGACACATCCAGTACTAATATAGGTATTTATAATATGTGTTAAAGGTTCATTAATACTGGAAATTGCCAGCTTAATCAGTTTCATCGGTATCACATCACATCCCATTGCTTTGTCATTTGACAGTTTCAACAATTGTTTTTTTCACTTCATCTATGGTTACTGGGATAATTTGAAAGATATTGGTCAGCGTATGCGGTAAGAATTGCATAACATTGGTAATTGCATTCATGTGCCTCGTACATCGAATGACACTAGCAAGTGAAGGACCTACTTTGACAAAGAATTCATTCAATTTTTGTGAAATTGTTTTCGTGTCATGAATTTCTTCTCCATCATTTTTTAAATATTGAATTTTCACATTTTTATTCTTGCGTGGTATCAGCATGTTCGGATTTTTCCATGTTTACCCTGCGAGTCTTTAATATTCTTTTGAAGTGTTTTTCTTTTGTTTGTTCTTATTCTATAAATAACGTGATTGTTGCTTTTTCGGAATGCTTTCCAATTCTCACGAGTATTATTTCGCGTTGCAGTTTCTTTCAACTTATCCCTTTCATGAATAAGATTAATTATTTCAGCATTTATCCAGGGTTTCCGATCTTTTTTTACACGACTTTTTCTGACCGGAGCATGTAAATTACATAATGTTGAAAACTTTGTCTGAAATTCATGTAGCGAAGAATCGGCATCAGTACATGTAAAAACACTTTGCCAATCAATGTTACCTAGGTCGTCACAAAACTCATTTACATTGAAATTCTTATAAGTTCTATATGTCCTATACACATGGTTAGGAAATGATTTGCGAACTCGACCCCATACAATATATACAAGTGAGTGGTCACTTATTCCTAAATGAATGACGCCACTTTCGACCACTTTCACACAGTTAGAAGTATAAATTAAATCAATAAGGGTAGATGAAAGCGGTGTTACCCTCGTGGGTTCTTTGATCATTAATTTGGCTTAGAGAATAATTTTGGCAAATTTCAAGTAATCGTTTTGTATAGCAAGATAAAGGGTCTGCAAGTATATTGCAATTGAAATCTCCTAAAAATATGATATCCTTTCGTACCTCGTCAATTTTTAACAAAATATTCTCAATGGCTTTAAATAGTTCGATACTTGTTCCAGGGGGTCTATACCAAGATAAAACAATCATAGGTGAAGACATAGGTTGCTTCACTTCAACAGCAACAAGTTCGATATCATTTACCAAAAGATCTGATCTTAGTTTGTGGCTAAGTTTATTTTCATTAACGTATATTGCAACCCCTCCGCCATTCTTATTACGGTCTTTCCTATAAATACAGTAATCATGTATACCTATTTGCACGTCCTTCATCTCACTGCTTAATCTTGTTTCATTCAATGCAATAAGATCAAATTTAAAATCATTAACCATCAATTGAAGATTGTCAATATTAGATAAGAGAGTTCTAATGTTCAATTGAGCTATTCTTATTCCATGCTTCTTTTTTTATTCTCAGATAATTATCTTTAATATTATTAGGTAACAATTTGGTTTCTTCCGTTCCCGGACTACATTTACAAGTATCTAAATCAGAGTCATATACATTGCCAATATTAATGTCTATTTCGTTTTGTCAGCAAAATTGGGTTCACTTGCATCAATTTCATCGAAGTCAACTCCATCGTCAAAGTCCAATTCTATTTCTTCACTGAAGTTTGCCTCGTTGTCATCGAAGCTGGTTTCAATATTACCATCACAATCGCTGATATCATCGTCATTTGTGACTTCTTCATTGTTGTCATCATTTTTAGGAGAATGTTTCTTAGTGCATCATTATCGGAAAAGTCTTCCTTGCCTGCTTTTTAGCAGGTGTATGTATTCTTGCAGAATTTACGTTTGTGTCCAGTTTCATTGCAGAGGTAGCACCTAATCTTTACTCCAAAACGGCAGTGTAGGTGCTTGTGATTTGTTTCTCCACAGTAAAAACATCCTGTGTAGCGAGGGGAAAAACAGCATGCGCATAGTTCATGTAGGAGGTTGCAGTTGTGGTCCTTCAGACACATATGACGCAGTTCGCTGATGCGGATTCTGCATTGCCATGGAGAAAGGATGCCGGTCAGATGGGAAGGGATGGCGAGTGGCGTAGGTGGAGGATAAAGTCCTCCGATCAACATGTATTTGAGTATCATTTGAGATGGGGAATACAGGTTTATCGTTTTGATCATCTCTCTGTAATCGACTATCTCGTTCCGAGTTGATGTGGCGGATAAGATTCTGGGCGAAGGACTGAGATGTATGCCATCATTGCATAGATGTTGAATTGGCTCGATAGAGTCGTTGTTGATGAAGTCCCATCCGTGGGATAGGGCCATTGACTTTAGTCGACTGTTGGTGTCATTCAATTTGTTGAGGAGGTCACTTTGATACGCTCTCCTTGTTGTTGAGTCATTCATCGCCATATTGTTTGATCCGACGTGGATGAAGACCGTTTGGGGCAGGTTCTTATCAACCATATTCTTTGTTGGTTCAAAGAGGTCATCTAATTTAGCTCCGGGAAGCGTTTTACATTTAACTCTCTTTTGTGAAGACATCGTGGACGGTCTGAGAGGCTTAAGAATAGAATCTCCTACATAATAAGGACACATTGTAGCTTCATTCTTTCACTCACAACTTTCTTTTGTTGCATGAAGTCATCTTTACGCTTATGCCTGTAATCTGCGAATTGTTCTGCAGTACTATGAGGCGTTGGTTGTTCGGGAAGAGGGGGGGGGGTAATGCTGAATATGACTGTTTATAATGCGATTCTGGTGGGGGTTCTGTAGATGCCTTGGGAGCTGGGTCGGGGCAACTGTCATATGTTTTGTCTCGAAGTGACTCAATGACATGTTGAATCTTTTTCATGTCCATGCATAGTTGATCTACTCGCAGGTTTAGACATTTACAACGCATACAAATGCGATTGTTGTCATCACAACGGAGATCACATACCTCACAAAAGTTCTCATTTTGTAGATCTTCGGTTTTATCATTCGACACAATAGAGTCATTGTTGGTTGACTCGTCTGTAATATTGACGTAATCCGTTTCGGTGTTCAAGAAGACAAAATGACGGCATATTTCTACATTCAAATTTGGGTAAATTGCGTTAGTTCACCCAAATAAAAGTCTATAGCGGACAATTCATCGGGAACTGTGTTGTGATATTTCAATATCAAGTCCAAAATATATTTCAAAGACTCAACTGTGATTCCCTTAGGTAGTTTGAATCTAAAAGATAAAGTACCAGTGTTATCTCTAGTTTAGAGATATTTTGTATTATTTATATCAATGGGCATTGTGACGTCAGAAGCGAGAGTTTATTCGTATTTCTGAGCAGGGCCGTTGAGGGCGAAGTTGTTTTGGTTCAGGAGCTGAAACACGTGTGTCAAGTCGTGTTGTTTGGTACTGAAGTTCACCCCGAGTTCACCGTTATTTGTCAGTTTACACACAAGCCCAATGTTGTAAGTAGATGTCGTCCTAAGATTATTAAAATTAAATGTTTTTTTTTCTTTCTTGTTTGAAACTGTAAGATATGAAAATGGAGGAATATGAATGGGCTAAATCTGAGTTAGAAAGTTTGAGTTAATGCACGAAGCTCACGTTGTGCCAGTGTATGTTGTGCCTGTTGTGTAGCGCATGAATAGACATGCGAGGGTGCTGCTTAGTGAAAGTAAACAGTGCTAAGTTTAATATGATGACGGACCTGGTATTATAACAGGTTTAATTAAGAATTAGAGGAAAACTCTGTGTGATTATAATCTAGCTTATTTGGTGTCTTATAATGCTACGTTTACACTATGTTCCCGGCGGCCACGGCAACCACGTTTCAGGCCACCGTGGACGAAACGGGATTGACGTGACGCAACGCGGGGGACCGTATGGGCAAACGTGACAGGCCGTGATTGCCGCGGATACCGTGTCAGATTTTTAAACTGTCAAAAAATTTGCCACGGCAGTCACGGTGCGGATGAGAAACCTAGTAGGCCGTAATAAACCGGGGTGAACGTAACAAAACGTGACAGTCCGTAATAGGCCGTAACAAAACTTGGGGGTGGTCCGTAGTGGGACGGTTTAAGCGCCCGGCACGCTACGGCGCGTTGCGTTCTACTACGGTCTGACACAACGCGAGGTCTCAGGATACCATGATTGCTATTGCTTGGGAGACCTTCTTTTTATACCGCCGGCACAAACGTGCTCCAAAGCTGCCCTGCGTCCACGTTTCATCCATACAAAGCCTTGACGAAACGTGAAAAACGTGTCAGACCTTGATCAGAACGTGAGAAACGTGAGGGACCCCATCAGAACGTGACGGACCGGGAGGGAACGTTCTGGCATCCGTGGTAGAACGCGGGCCGAACCGTAGTGCGCCTTGGAGCCTCCGGGACTCAGCATCCCCTTACCCCCACGGCCCGTCACGGATACCGTGGTAGACCGTGAGAAAACTTGGCAAGACGTAACAAAACTTGAATCCAGAGATAAAATTGGTCTAAATCCCACGGCGCACTACGTTTCGGGCAAACGGGGCTGCCGTACGTGGCCGCCGGGAACATAGTGTAAACGTAGCATTATGGCAGTCAGCCGGGTAGACAGATTTGGGGTATACTATGACAGAAAGTAGGTCAGGTTATAGGGGTCAATGCAGGGTCAAGCTCATGAATATGTATAAGCTCATGTATATTTCATGAAGGAGAGTGAATGTGTATATTATATAGATGCAAGGATGTAATATTAATTGATCAGCTTATCTATCGGTTCATTAGCATTTATATTACGCAATGCTTATGACTGTGTTCTGTTTATTTCATTGAAGGTTGAACCACATTCATCGTTTGGTATCAGCACAAAGGGTGTCACTGAGTCTTTTATACGTCAACGGTGGGACTTTAGTAAAGTAGAGTTATCGTCATCAACAACCAGCTTCTTATCGGCAGGAGTTGGCACGCAACGTTTTAGCCATATGGGACCACGAAGTAAAAAGTTAAAATCTGTCATAAAACTTACCAGATTATGATAATAACCTTGCGGAGTTCAAATAATGAAGAACAAAATCATATCTGGCATATTGCAGCATTACAATGTAGTCCAAATACAGTATCCACAAGTGAAAAATAAGGTGAAATAGTCCATAAAATCAGTTAATATCTCTGTATATGTGGCTGTGGCTGTTAGCGTGGTAAGTGAATTTCGCACATCTGTATATATTTGGCTCGCATAATTTCAAATTTTGGCCCCCCCCCCTAAGAAATCCTGGATCCGCGCCTGGTGCCGACGTTTTATTTTCTCGTTGTCGAGGCTACTGGTTCCAAACTACAGAGCCTGCGTATTAGGTTTCCCGCGAATTCGTCTGGAGCAGGGCAAATTCAGTTTTTGCCGCTGGTTATATTGTTTATCAATATAATGTTTGGAACCAGCAACCTTGACAACTTAATTGGCCAGTATATGTCGTCACACTTCGGTACGCGATACATCTCACACTTACCTTTAACATCTTAATGCCTTTCTTTTCAAGGAGTGAAAGGTAACCTGTCTTCTTCTCAGTGCCTGCTTTATCCAATACTGAATCGGATATATCTTTCATCTGCGCCATAGCCTCAGATCTTGCCGCAATGTCTGCAAAGGAAGCATATTGTAGTATGGATTTATATTCGGTACGATTCAGTGGTTACGCTGATTTATGCCCTTTTCACACGGTGCGTTATTTCGGGTGCGTCATTACTATGATTACCTGTGCTAATCAAGATTATGGAGCCGATTAGTCCAATACCAGAAACTTGACGCAATGTCCACATCCCGGTGCTCAGTACTCATTTTTAATTCACTTTGTCTAATTTTAATACCGTGTGAGTAAAAATAATAATTTACACCTAGAAAATTGCTAATTATGTTTAAAATCATATATGAACAGGAAATTATTTTACATCTTATGAAAGAAACTTTTGATCCCAAATCATTTGGTATCATTTTTGTGGGGTATGTGTTCACACTTGGATGAACAGGAAGCATTGTTTACGAGAGTGCAAAAATCGACTTGCGCCAAAGTGATGCCTATAGCAATGCATGTTATGTTGGGATTAGCGGAGTGAGAGATTGAATTGAATGTATCAAATAAAAATGCATTGCATATGCTTTTTTCGTAAAAGTAAAGCCACACACACACGCGCGCGCGTGCGCACACATGTTTGTTGATATTTTATATTCGATATTCCATATGTGTGGCATGATTAATTTTATTAGGGGTGTTATTAGGATCTGCATAGACCGAATTGGTTCCCAAATCCCAATTGTTGTATTAAAACGTCACATAAGCGCAAGTCGATTTTTGCATTCTCGCAAACAAAGCCTCCTGTTTATCCATGCGTGAACACATACCACAAAAAAATGATTCGGGATAAAACACTCTTTCATAAGATGTATTATAATTTACTGTTCATAGATGATTTTAAAAATAAATAGCAATTTTCTAGGTGTAAACTTTTTTTGACTCACACTGTAGGCCTACACGTGCACATTACATATTTGTGGTAAGGAGGACGTAGGAGAGGGGAAATTAAGGCAAGGACGAAAAGAGAGTGAGAGAGAGAGACAGTATGGTATGGCCCAGGCTCAAATTCGATTTAAAGCCCAGTACTGATGATTATTTATCTGCCATGTAGTCGGATGCCGTGTGACGTTAAATAAAAATAGTACAATTTTATCGTTTATTGTCGTCAAAACATATCACATATTCTATCACTTCCTCTTTCTATCTTACCTGATGTTATTCTTTGTTTCTTCCTTCTATCACCTTCTCTTATGTTATTCTTTGTTTTATCATTCTATCATTTTCTGTCTTTTCTTATGTTATTCTTTGTTTCTTTCTTCTATTACCTTCTCTTATGTTATTCTTTGTTGTTATCATTCTATCACTTCCTCCTTCTATCAATTTCTCTAATGTTATTCTTTGTTTTATCATTCTATCATTTTCTGTCTTTCCTTATGTTATTCTTTGTTTCTTCCTTTTACCCCCCTTCTCTTATATTATTCTTTATTTTACCATTCTATCACTTCCTCTTTCTATCTTTCCTTATGTTTTTCTTTGTTTCTTCCTTCTATCACCTTTTCTTATGTTATTCTTTGTTTAATCATTCTATCACTTTCTCTTTCTGTCTTTCCCTATGTTATTTTTTTGTTTCTTCCTTCTATCACCTTCTCTTATTTTATTCTTTGTTTTTATCATACTATATCACTTCCTCTTTCTATCTTTCCTTATGTTATTCTTTGTTTCTTCCTTCTATCACCTTCTCTTATGTTATTCTTTGCTTTAACATTCTATCACTTTTTCTTTCTGTCTTTCCTTATGTTATTCTTTGTTCCTTCCTTCTATCACCTTCTCTTATGTTATTCTTTGTTTTATCATTCTATCACTTTATCTTTTTTTAATATAATGTTATTCTTTGTTTCTTCCTTCTATCACCTTCTCTTATGTTATTCTATGTTTTTATTATTACCTCTTCTTCTCCTTTGTTTATTCTTCTATCACCTTTTCTTATGTTATTTTTTGTCTTATCATTTTAACTTTCTATTTCTGTCATCCTCATGTTATTCTTCGTGTCAGATTTTTACGCACTGCGCATGTATTACCTGATTTAATTACCTGATCTCAAAAATTGGTCACGTGACCGACGAAGGCACCGTCGTGAAAAATCGTAAGCACTACTGCCGCGAAGGGAACGGCATGAGCTGCGCAACGTCTCCACGCTCCAGTACCTCGTAGTAGCCGACGTCGAGTGCCCAAATCGAAAGCTCGCTATTGGGGACTTTCCGATTGAGTGGACGAGAACACGACGAACGCCGACTGATCGTGCGTATCAACGTACTCGACTGCCCATGTTGACTACAATTAGAAATCTTTGAGATTGCACTCGACGATATACATGGATGCACGAAGTAACACTGAACAAAATAAACAGTTCCTCATTCTACCCTCAACAATTGCTGTGGTAGACAAAAGAACATCCCTTCACTGCTATTATGTAAAAATGTGTAGAACAGGTAAATATGCATGTGACACCTGTTCTACACATTTTTACATAATAGCAGGAAAGGGATGTTCCTTTGTCTACCTGAGGAACTGTATAGTTTATGCGCACGCGGCATATACTAGTACCGTACTAGATTTAGGAAAATCAAGGTTGACGCATTCTCGATCGCCGACTGAGACGACGTGACGCATGCGCAGTGCCTTAAAATGACGTCACACGTTGCAGTCAAAGCTGTCGACGTGCAAATCTAAAAGTCCCTATCATCGGTTCTAGGACACCTACCCCCTGGACATCCTTCCCCCGGATAACCACCCCTAGTCAACTACCCCTATGACAACTACCCCCTAAGGCAACCACCCTCTAGGATGACTTCCCCCCGGAACAACTACCTCCGGATAACCACCCCAATCACTATCCCTAGGACAACTACCCCCCTAGGACAACTACACCCTGGCTAGGACAACCACCCTCTAGGACAACTTCTCCCCGGACAACTACCCCCGGACAACTACCCCCAGACAACTACCCCCTTACGACAACTATCCTCTAGGACAACTATGGACAACAAATTTATATCAAATAGGGATATCACTTCAAACTCATTATGAAAAATATCTCAATTGAAATTTCTTTATCAGATAATTCATATACGGTCAAAAAAAACACATGATCGTTGACATTCTTTCAAATTTTGAGCCCAAAATGCGTGTAGCATCCATTGTATCTTATTCCTAATTATTTTTGCAAAATTTTTAGCATGGATGCCATGAAATATTCCCAAAATGCTATGGAATCTTTTTCTTGAGCCTTTTTGATGCAAAAATGAGAATGATATTGGATTAAAATAAAATAATATAAAGTGCCCGCAAGCTATTTTATTGACTACAGATAAGCTGTTGATCAACTGCGGTTCCTCAAATGCGGTGTGTATTCATGATTCTAGGAAGAATTCCCTCCATTAAGATACATTTATAGAAGAAAGAGAACGATATTGCATTGAAATAAAACAATATTAAAGGCTCGGAAACTATTTTCTACAACGTATTCGGTCCCTCAATTGATGTTGAACATATTTCGGTCCCTCAAATGTGGTGTATATTTATGATCTTGGGAAAAATCTCCTTAAAGGGAAGTCCACCCTAAATTTGTTTTAATAGAGGTAGAAAATTAGAAAAACAATTCGGTGAAAGTTTAAGAAAAATCGGATTACAAATAAGAAAGTTATGGAACTTTGAAAATCATGAAAATCATGGAATCCTTGAGACAAATTGGCAATACAGTCAGAAATTTTGATGTCATCCCCTTACAGTTTCCCAGTGATCTGAATGAGAGAATGACCCCAAATCTCAATTTCTGTGAATGTTAATTAATTATTAGACCTGTCCTAAATGGGGGTGCATGAAAGACATGATATATGATCGAGATAGGCATGAAGAAAATATATCTTTTGATCTAAATGGAAGTAAATGACATTTCTTGCATTCAACAAAAGATAAAATGTGAAGGGCTGACATCATATTAAGAGACCGTGTTTTCAATTTGACTCACAGATTTGAAGTATTTCATGAAAAGGTATAGATTTTAAAAATCCATAACTTTCTCATTTATTGTCAGATTTTCTCAAACCTTTTCTGATGTGTTCTTCACATCCTCCGCCTTGTATTAAATCAAACTATTATTAGGGTAGACTTCTCCTTTAAATATTATCAAAATGAAACATTGATGCGAGAAAGATAAAGATAGTGGTTTGAAATCAAATAATATAAAAGGCTCGAAAACTTTTTGTTATTGACTATAGACAAGCTGTTGAGCAACAATTGATATTGGCCACATTTCGGTCCCTCAAATGCGATGTGTATTCATGATCCTAAGAAGAATCCCCTTCAATATCAATATCAATGATTATTGATTCAGAAGAAGAAAGATATGGCATTGAAATAAAATAATATTAAATGCTCAAAACCTGTTTACTGACTACAGATTAGCTGGCGTGAGTGTATATGCGTGTAGAAATTTCTATACAACTTGTGCGTCAATATGAACCGTACTTTGAACGTACTTTTTTTCTCTAAAATTATCGTTCCATATCCATACATCCGGATGGCTTTGTGAGCCATGGTCGATTTACCCCTGGTGCTCAGTCTGCAGTTCTTGAATTCCAGTTTAGCAAAATAAATCAAATTGTTTAGATTGATTTAAAACACGGTCAAAAAAGATAGGTAAGCAAGAATCTTTGGCCAATAGGGTGGTTCAGAAATTACGATTTCGACCGAGCTCAAAGCCTGTGTCTATTTCAACTGACTACTAGTTACCTTCAAGCGTTATGGAAAGACATTTTCTGAAAAATTACAAATTAATGATATAACATATAAAATGATATGGGGACCATACTTCTGTATCAACTAAGTTCTCTATCAACCGTTCATCAAACAAATGAAATAAATAAAACAACCAATATTACAACCCTCTAGTCATTCAATGAAATTCAAACCGTCATACATTTTATAATTGGTTCATAGGAGACCAACATGTGAAAGTACTTTATATTATTTAATATATCCTATCATTATTTTCTAGATACTCTGTTCAAAATAAATATTTATTTCTCATTGAAAATAAAAAAATTATCTGAAAATATCTTTCAGTAACGATTGGAATTGATCTAATAATAATAATGATAATAGTTATAGGCATTTCTATAGCGCCGTCTATCTAGAAATTCTAATCTGAGGCGCGTTAATTATCACCCGGCTTTAGCCTAGCTGACATTACAGCGCTCAAGCATTTCAAGGAATTAATTCCTGCCAGGTACCCATTTACCTCACCTTGGTCGAGTGTGGCAAATGAAGATTAATGCCTTGCCAAAGGGCATTAGTGCCGTATCGGGGATCGAACCACGACCTTAAACCACTCGACTACGACACTTCTACTGACCATGTTGTCCTTCTTTCTGTATTTGAGTCTTGGTTAACTCCATCATCAAGTACTTTGGGGGTTCTTTGATCGCAGTTGATAATATCGCAGATATTGCAAAGTTATTCAGACAATTAGACTATGATAAAGAGATAGATAGATAAATCGATTTAGATTAAACTTAACAGAACCCAAACAAGAGCCACGTGCCTATCGCCACTCTATATGCTAAAAAGGGGTGAAAGATATAGACAAAAATTGCATTTTCACAAATGCCTCGGATGACTATCTGTAGACATAAATTCGAAGCCAGTTACATTGCATGCGAGAACTCGCAATGATTTTTTATACTGACTATTAATTTTTAGAAGTGCCAAGAGTGTCAAGTCTGAAAGACATGAACGCTATACAAAAACCCACTGCTTCCATTGTTATCATTTTTATTATCATTTTTTCCCTTGACTTACGATTTTTTGACTTGAATGACTTGATAGAAACAATCTGTACTTAATCTAGTTGGTTACAATGTAATGTATTATTATTACAATTATGCGCTAGTCATTTTCAATAAGGCGATGCAGCTCGAATAAATATAATAAATTAACTGCTATTACCAACGTTGGAAATGCTGCTACCTGGACATATGTTACCACGAAGGCACCACAAACTAACAAAATATCACATAGTATGGTTTTAAGTTATATTTATTATATTATTTTTTTAATTACAATTTTATTTAAGCAAAGGTTGCCTTTTTCAGTTATCAAACTGCTCTCCCTGAGGACCCTACACAAAAAACAAAAACAAAACAATGCATATGGAATATTTAAGTATTGAAAAGTGCAAATTGCATACATAAAAACATTAGAAGCAAATATTGGGAATACAAGTATGTAAAGTGCCAGATTATAAACATATTATGATAACTAAAACATCCAATTCATAAATTATTCAATCGTTCAAGTACTCATTGATTACTGCCGTTGAAAGTGAAATGATGGAG
>JAVYIG010013480.1:0-47116 GCA_035222895.1 Strongylocentrotus droebachiensis
GGTATTTAACCTTTGACACCAAGGCCAAGTGAAATTGATTTCTAGTTTCTCGTGTTATCGTTTTCTTTTTCGGAGAAGGCTGTTCCTTTGAATACTGTTGGTCATAAAGGTGGAATAATTATTTTTTACCCAATTTATGGAATGATTTTGACAATGATTTATTCCTAATAGATCTAAATAATAGTATACATTCTCAGATTTTATTGAATAATAATTTGCGAGTGTTTGTTTTGCGTGACTGCTAAAGCAAGTGTGTGCTACTACGCTAATCAACTAGGGGACTTACGTCCTTATAAGTCATAACTGACTGATATGCCCACATAGATATTTAAGAATATATAAATAAGGTAGTTAATTACATGATCAAAAGACAACAATAATAATATTGTCAGATAAACAAAGAAAATTAACTAAACTGTGGAGATTTCATTGTGTAACAATAATTCAAAGCACCGTAATCAATTTAAAGAAATGAAAGTTTCCCTCTTATTCTGGAATCCCTCTCAATATTACACTAAATTGAATGCACGTTGTAGAAAAAAATGAAATTGAATGCCCCAAACAGGCTCATCGTAAGCGCCGTGTTAATTTGAATGCACGAAGTAGGAAATTGTTCACATAATTCGTGAATTTGATTTCACCGAACATGAATAAGAGTGCCGATTAATGAAATTGATTGCTCGGATTTTAAATTTGGATGCCCGAATTCACCTGCGAGCGGTCTCTATGTGAATTTGAATGCACGTTCATGAATTTGAATGAAAAAATATGTGAAATTGGCCGCAAAATAAATAAATTTGCTATATGAGTATTTATGGACCTGTCAAAGGCTTTTGACATATAGTTAATCATGAAATATTATTATCAAAATTACAATATTATGAAATTAGAGGAGTGCCCTTACAATGGTTTATAAGTGATTTTAACAATAGGGTCCAATTTGTAATGTATTGTTCAGATGTATCTTGTATTACTCACGGTGTACCCCAAGGGTCAATCCTTGGCCCCCTATTATTGCTTCTATATATAAATGACATTCAGAAAGTTTTTGATAAATTTGAATATAAAATTATTATGTATGCAGATTATACTACGTTAATTTATACGCAGCCGAATATTGGTGATTTAGGAAGTAATGTCAATGATGAATTAGAAACGATTCTTTTATGGTTTAAATCAAATAGACTATTGATAAACCTTAGTAAAAAACAAATTATGTAACATTCCATGATAAGACTAAAATTCCAATACACTAAGTGGTCTCATTATCAAAATTGATAATATTCCGTTACTCAAGATTGATACTGTTAACTTTCGTGGTGTACTTATAAGTAGTAATATGCATTGCGATACACACATAGGTTATTTAATAGGTATAGTTTCTAAATGAATTGGTATACTCTAATTGAAAGATACAATTTCTGCATCCTCTTGATATTGTTATATAATGCATTTATGATGTCACATTTAAATCATTGTTGTATGGGGTACAGTAATAGTAGTCACACAAAATTTGATAAATTATTTAAACTACAAAAGAAAGCCCTTAGGATATGCTTAGGCTGTCATTATCGTACTCACTCTGCCCCCATGTTATGAAATTGAAAACACTGAATATATTTGACTTGTATTTTTATTCAATTGCCCTGCCGCTTGGATTCTTTATTTTTCAAATAAACTACCGCAAAATATTTCGAGAATGTTCACTTTGAATAGTGATGATCATAAATACAATGCTCGTGGTGGAGACTCGTTTCACTTTTGGCCAGTAAAGACATATATATATATGTATTTGAAATACGTAAGAAACAATTTTCTATTATTTGGAACTCTATTCCTCCTGATATATCCTCATGCAAGTCTAGTATTTGAAAGAAACTTGAAGAAGCATCTTGTATTTAAATATTAAAGATTCTTGTACCAAGGTTACCCATAACTTTTTTCAAACTTATGATTTTGTAATGATTATTTCCATTTGTATTACCTGCCATGAACGATGTCCCTGTAATGTTTTGTCATGTATGCCTATGTTTCTTTTTAGTTTTGGTTGTATATGTAGGTCTCATAACTACTGTTCGGGAAACTATGCCTCCACAAGGCCATTTGGCCTTCTTTCTTTTAGTTCCCTGTTTTCATTTTCTTATATATTGCAAATGCTTAATATTATTGTATTGTTTTTATTGAAAATGAAAACGATTAAAAGGAATTGAATTGAATTGAATATAAAAACAGCTACACCTACTTAAAATACTTACTATGCTACTACTACTATACCACTACTACTATTACGTATAGCACACCAAAAATAAGTACAACAAACACATGTTATTTGATGATTGCAAATGATCAAGCTTTATGAAAGCTTCAAAAAACAAGAAACAGAATTGAAATCGGTCAATGCGTTGTGATTTTTTGGATATCGCAAAATTACCGAAAAACCTGCCAGAAATGGTCACATTGGCAAAAATTGCAAAATTCGAAAAAGTTGACAACTTAATTCATCACTTTCTCGGACACAAATAATAAATTAAATTATCAGACACTAAAATATCATTTTTGTGGTAAAAAATACAAAAAGGAAAATTCATATATCTATTACCGTTTTGAAAACAGAAGCAAACAAAATAAGTAATTTTTGCCATTTTTGCGAATCTGCAGATATGAAAAAGTTGTGAAAATAACTAAGTCCGCCTAATTAATATGCGCATATGTAATCAAATCAAAACCGAACATGATACATCAATAAAACCTATGTATATCAGACAGGTATGGAAATATATTTTTTTTGAAGAAAAAAAAAAATTATGAATATTCATCAAATATGCAAATTAGGTAATTTCAGCTAATTATATATATAGGAAAGTCAAACTGTTCATTTTGTTGGCATTTTTTAAAATCATATTTTTATAGATCATATTTACACCAAATATTAACATTAAATTCCAAATATTTTTGCAATGCCAATAAAATATGGCGATGGAAATTACTTGGATCACCGTTACAGCTATTTCCCCCATATGTTTCACAAATTATTCAGAAAACCGAACAAATGATAAGAATCTGCAGACTTTCAGCTACATCACAGTATAGTTTCTTTTAAAAAAATGTCAGATTTGAGGATTTATGACGATTTTCCGAGAAACCATTCAATTCAACAGGCCATAACATTCCACAGGGACTGAATTTCAGAAAAAAACAAAGTTTGGTGATCCCAATACAGTTGTGGCTACCTTGAGTGTAAATAACAAATTGATTCAATGAGTGAAACACATGAGGATATTGCATTTTTGTAGGGAAGTTTTATACATTGAAGTGCATTTTCACCACGCAAAATAACAGTCAATGGGCGATCAGCGGGCCATGTCACACATGGCTGAAAAGACAATATTATAATTAATAATTTACCATATTTCTCACATGCCTATAAGTATAATAATGAAACTACACAGACTTGTAGTTAAAGGTATGCTTGAAAGATATGTGAAATAAAATTTTTAAAATATTGTTCAGTTTTTTTAAAATAAATTTACGAAAATTGCTATTTCTACCAACTGACTGCTGTTGTGTGTGTGTATGTGCATTGATTGATTGATTGATTGATTGATTTTTATTCGACAAGCTTCCAACATACAACAATATACAATAATAACAGATCAAAAATAAGTCAGCTTGAACAGGATAACCCACGAAAGCTCGAGAGCTTATTTCCAGTGGGGTCCCTTACAGACATGTATAAAATTAATAAGTTAAAATAGTAATATTTACAGACAGATAAGAAAATTAAAAGAACTACTTATTAAAGATAATAATAATAATAACAACATTAAACTGATGATAGAAATGATATTAAGTACAAGAAGAAAAAGAAGAAGGAGAAGAAGAAAAAAGAGGAGAAGGAAGAAGAGGAAAATAATGATGAATTTGTAGAATTTCTATAACGTACGAAAACATAAGTATATACAACATGAAAAAGTATGAACCGACAGAAGAATAAAAATTTCAATCATATAACATGTCATTCACTTCTCTTCTCTGACTGTCAAGTATTAGGTATTCCTTTAATTTCCTCTTAAAATGATCATAGTTTCCTATTTCTTTTACACCATTGGGAAGGGAATTCCAATGTTTTATGGCATTGTAATAAAACGAATTTCCAATACTACCTACTCTTTCTGGTAAGTTAAAGTTGAATCGTCTATTTCTTGTATTATAATCATGTACGTCAGTAACAAGATCGAAGTTGGATCGAATATAATGATTCGACCTAGTATGATATATTTTATGCACGTGATGCAATACGAGTTGTTTTGATCCTTGGTCGACTTCAAGAAAACCAGCTTTAGAAAGTTCGCTGTAGCCAACATGAGTTCTTGGACCAGAACGGTTGATAAATCTCACCATTTTGTTCTGTATAATCTTCAACTTCTTTTGTTCTGACTTGTTTATGTTACTATACCATGCAGGGTTAGCATAGTCAAATAAACATTGAATAAGAGCAAAACAGAGTGTACGTCTTGCTTTTAAATCCATACAACTTTGATATCTGTACAAACATTTCAGACGAGAATTTGCTTTTTTTACAACTGATTCTACTAAAGATGAAAATGAAATTGCGCTAGCCAACTCAATGCCTAAATACTTCACAGACTCTTTTCTCTTGATTGCTTGATTATTGTGTGTCACTTTGAATTCAAATGACTTTTTAGAACTACTTTTAGAACAAAATAAAATGCTTTCTGTTTTTTTAATAGAGTAGTACGCTGTCATCTGCGTACAATAATAGTTTGAATTTTTTTATACAAATACACATATCATTATTTTATATAACTTGAAAATAGAATTGGGCCTAAAATGCTTCCCATGGGGCAGACTGTGTGCACAGGCAGTGTGATCACCCTACTACTATACTTTTACTAAAATACTGCGACTTCTACTATACTTATGACCTTATACTATCTACCTCTTACACTATTCTTACTCCGATGATACCATTACTACCTCCAAACCTATTACCCCGAACAGGCGCGTACGCAGGGGGGGGGGGGGGTTTGGGGGGTTAAACCCCCCTCCCCTTTGGTATTTGTATGTGTATAAACCCCCCCAAAAAAACCTAAAACCCCCCCCCTTTGGATTTTTTTTATTTTTTTTTTTATTATTATTTAAAAAAAAAAAAAAAAAAAAAAAAAAAATTATCCCCATGAATGACCCTAAAACAGGTGACCTTACCCCCCCCCCAACGGAGCAAAATGTCAAATTTTCAAATTTCGAGGTAAAAAAAAAAAAAAAAAGTGTCCTCTTACCCCCCCCCCCCCCCCCCCCCCCCCCCCCCCCCCCCCCCCCGCTTATTCAGCGGTCGGCTGAGTCGTTGCGAAATTTTCGGCCTGATTTATGAATGTTAAAACCCCCCCCCTTGAAAAAATCCTGCGTACGCGCCTGACCCCGAATACATGTACACTGTTAAAACAAGTATTAAAAAACTGCGGGTTAAAAAAATGTTGATTAAAAAACACTCGACCATGGTTAAAAATGTAGTGTTGATTAAAATTTAATAATAATAATAATAATATATAACATTTATTAGGCGCTTAATACAGGTGTTTCTAAGCGCACCATTGTCTAACTTAAAATTACCAACTAACACTTGTAATAAACACACAAAATATAAATATGTTCTTTATTCAATAAATCAAGCATAATAATAACAAAAATAAAAATGAGGTCAAACATAAGGTCAAACAAACATAAGGTCAAACATGAGATCAAACAAAATATCAAACAAACAAAGAATAAGATGGTGTGCACCTCCTTTGACCGACTCACAACTGCATAATATAGCATTCATGAATTAAAGTTTCCGAGTCGCATCATCCTTCCCGTTAGGCTTAAGAGTTATATAAATCTGAGTGTCGTCAGCGTACATCGCATGATGAATCCCCTGGTGAGAATTAATGACCTTGGACAGTGGGCTTTTAATTTACTTTTACTTTACTTTAATTTACTTTTAATCTTGCGTTGGTTAAAAACAGTGTTGATCAAAACTGTTCCTTTTAACCTATGTTGGTTAAGTCCAAGTCGTTGGCAAACATTGTAACCCAGCATGGATTAAAAACAAAATTCCGACAGTTAATGATAGCCCCCTTCCGGTTAAAGTTTAATCAATGTTGATTAAAGTACTGGTCACGTGACCCAAAGAGACGATATCGAAGCGCGTAGCTAGCGACCGCGCTCGACATACTAGCTACAAGTACATACACAAAGTACATGCTACGCGTGCGACAAAATTAACAATGGAGGTTGTCGCGAGGACGCTAAGGAAATGGGGGTTTGGACGGTCTTATCTCCGTGTTTTCAGGTCAGAAATTATTTTGATATTATCATCATCAATTCTAAGATTGTAAGGAAGAGGTGAAATAAGGTTCTTGCTCAAATCAAAAACGATTTGTGTCCCGTTAGGCTGTACATAGCTCAACCAGTAAGTAATTATGTGAGCATTGCACAATGCACCTGGCTCTCGTAAGCACACACACACACTCGTCAGTCTGCAAGAATCTTCAACTGTGAAGGAGCACCGCACGGACCCAAAGAAAGAGGAGTGTATTACGGATTACCTACCCAAATTACATGCATGAATGATGACTAGACCTATGTTTAAAAAAAAAGAAGTAAATATCATCATGAAGTGAAACGTCTTGAATATGCAATTTGGGTAGGTCATCCGTTACACTTACTGAATACTGATTGAGCTACAACCTACGGGCCCGGGACACAAAACGTTTTTAATTTGAGCACGAACCTTATTTCACTTCTTCCTTACAATTTTAGCATTGATGATAATCATATTAAAACAATTTCCTACCTGCAAAAACGAGGATAAGACCTCCAAACCCTGTAGGTTTAACCAATAGTGGTTAAAAACTGTAACCAACAACCCACTAAAGTTTAACCAACAACGTGTGAATTAATCAAAGCAGAATTAACCTACAATGGTTACAATGTTAACCAACGACCCATGTAAGTTTAACCAACATCATGTGAATCAGCCCTGAACAAAGCATAAATAACCAACAAAAGGTTAAAGTTTTAATCAACAAATGGTTAAAGTTTAATCAACACCATTTTAACCAACATTGAGCAAATTTGTTTAACCAATAATTGATTAAAACTTTTAATCAACCACGGATTAAATTTTAATCAACATTGGGTGATTCATAATGGTAATCCGTGGTTGATTAAAATTTTAACCAAGTTGATTAAAAATGTTTTTACTTGTTCTAACAGTGTACTAGATTAGTTTACTACTCATATACATGTATTAATATTCCTTATACTCTCTAAACAACCAGGAAGATGGGAGGGAAACTACATGTATTGCTGTTATAATATATAGGCTAAAATAATACCTCCATCCGGACCATAGAGGGAAGACGAAATCCAGCTGTAGAGATACTGAGCCCATGTAAGTTGTGGCACTTCCGATCCTCCACGATCCATGTTTAAAGAATTCGTCGTTTATCTTCTGTATACCGACTGAAGAAAGTATCACAAACCCTTTCAGGCAAGAAGTTTTATTTGTATACTGCAGTGGGCCAGGATATATGCAGACTTTGTGTAATGTTTCGCGCATTGTACAAATATATATGTGTAATGTGAAAGCCGACGTTTTCTCGTCACATGAGCGATGGCTGCGTAACATATACATTTTCGTCAATGTTAGGACAACATCCGCCCAAATATGTGGCATTGCACTTTTTCACAGCCCTTGCACTTTTTCACAGGCATTGCACTTTTTCACAGCCCACGAACGGAATTACCCACTGGCGCACCAATGGTGGTAGGAACGAGGAAGAAGATAGGAGAATCCACGCCCCAAAGTGGAGAGGAAACAAGAAGAAAGAGAATAAAAAGAAAGAGCGAGAAAAAAAAGGAAGATTAGAAACAGAATGAAAGGTGAAAAAAAGAAGAAATGGGTTTTCCTTTTCACATCTTTTTAACTATTGCCATTTCTTTTCTTATAATTCCTATGTACATAATATACGCCAATCCACCCCCCCCCCCATTTTATATGACCTACAGCCTTTCAAAAGCGAAAAAGAGGTCACTTGTTGTACTTTATAAGCTATATTGAGAGTAAAGTAGGCCTAATCTCAATCCAGGCGCTCTATAAAGTTAGAATAGAAATGTGTAATATCAGAAGAACGTCCTTTATATAGGTAAATTACTTAAGTTTCTTAGCATTTCTCCTCCATACACTGTTAAAACAAGTATTAAAAAACTGTGGTGGGTTAACAAATTGTTGATTAAAAAACGCTCAACCATGGTTAAAAATGTAGTGTTGATTAAAATGTACTTTTAATCTTGCGTTGGTTAAAAACAGTGTTGATCAAAATTATTCCTTTTAACCTATGTTGGTTAAGTCTAAGTCGTTGGCAAAATTGTAACCCAGCATGGATTAAAAACAAAATCCCGACAGTAATGATAGCCCCCTTCCGGTTAAAGTTTAATCAATGTTGATTAAAGTACTGGTCACGTGACCCAACGGAACGATATCGAAGCGCGTAGCTAGCGATCGCTCGACATACAAATAAAGTACATGCAAATTACATGCAGTTTACGCGTGCGACAAAATTAACAATGGAGGTTGTCGCGAGTACCTGAGAAATGGGGGTTTGGACGGTCTTATCTCCGTGCTTTCAGGTAAGAAATTATTTTAATAGTATCATCATCAATTCTAAGATTGTAAGGAAGAAGTGAAATAAGGTTCTTGCTCAAATCAAAAACGATTTGTGTCCCCTAGGCTGTACGTAGCTCAACCAATAAGTAACATTTTACTTGCACCGTGCACCTGGCTAACGTAAGCACACACACACACTCATCAGTCTGCAAGAATCTTCAACCGTGAAGGAACCAGACCCAATTAAAGAAGGAGAAGTGTAGATCTAGGCCTATTACGGATCACCCACCAAAATTGCATGCATGAATAATAATCTTATTTTTTAAATCTAATTGTATCTAATTGTTTAAAACAATTAAATATAAAATAAGATGTCATTATAAAGTGAAACGTCTTCATGCATGCAATTTGGGTAGGTCATCCGTTACACTTACTGGCTGAGCTACAACCTACGGGCCGGGACACAAAGCGTTTTTAATTTGAGCAAGAACCTTATTTCACTTCTTCCTTCCAATCTTAGCATTGATGATAATCATATTAAACAATTTCTTACCTGCAAACACGAGGATAAGACCTCCAAACCCCCGTAATTTTAACTAACAGTGGTTATAACTGTAACCAACAACCCACTAAAGTTTAACTAACATCGTGTGAATAAAAAAAAAGAATTAACCTACAATGGTTACAATTTTAACCAACGACCCATGTAAGTTTAACCAACAACATGTGAATCAGCCCCGAACAAAGCATAAATAACCAACAAAAGATTAAAGTTTTAATCAACAAATGGTTAAAGTTTAATCAACACCATTTTAACCAACATTGAGCAAATTTTTTTAACCAATAATTGATTAAATTTTCAACAGGCTGTTAGTTAAAGTTTAACCAACGATTGTGTGATTCACCTGGTAATCCGTGGTTGATTAAAATTTTAACCAACTTGATTAAAAATTGTAATACTTGTTCTAACAGTGTATAGAACTTCGTGACATAAGCCCAACCAATCCCCTTTACCATATAGCCTTATGTCTTATGCATTATCGTGGAATTTGTTTCTGCCGCAAAATTGCCGAGAGTGGCGGCCATCCCGGGGATTCTGAAATCTGACAAATGAAAACATGGATATGAAATTATACAGTTTAAAGACATAGCACAATATACATCGGCTCTGATGTGCCACCGGGGCCGCGGAACAGCGGAACGCGAGCCCCCCCCCCCCCCCCCCACACACACACACACTTTTGAAAAAATACAGAGAAATAGAAAGAAAGAAAGAAGGAAAGACGCTATCTTTAATGGTCAAAATCATATTTTTTAAAATGGCAATCCTGGAAACGGAAAACTGACTTGTTGTACCGTATAAAACATAATTTGATTTAAATTTGTGAGTGTTAAGAAGGCTTAGGCGTAAAGGGATTAACTGCAAGGACGAATGGTTATGATGAGTAAAGCACAGAACATCACAATGATGTATTGTACAGTGTCATTGGTTTGCTTGTTTGCAGGAGGGAGGTAAATAGCTATGAATACCTTGATTCAAAAGATCATTGAAAGAAAACTTGGCGACGAGGATGGGATTCGAACCCACGCGTGCAGAGCACAATGGATTAGCAGTCCATCGCCTTAACCACTCGGCCACCTCGTCTGAATATATTCACTAACCTTGATGAATTTGCATTATTACAACAGACTGTTTTGTGTAATCGTTAAAACAACTGTTACCATTTTGGCGGATTGATTATCATTGTATTATCTCAATGTTGTGCTGCACGCAATTAGTTAAAAATAGATATGAATAATATCTAAATATAAAACGTCGTAGGGCCTATGAAAAGCGTCTGTCTTTTACTCTCGGATGTTTTTTCTTCTTTTTTGTTGTATTCAGAAGTTTTTTTCCCAATTTTACATGTACAAGCATTATATTTACTCAAATTTGGGAGCATTTTCAAGATTTCTTTTTCCTTAAAAAAAATATATATATTCCATACTGTATTCATCTTAACCATTAACTCTTTCTTATATAATTATGAATGAGAAAAATCGGACTGAAATAAACGTAACCAAATATAGGTAAAAGGGAGAGGGGCATACAATTCCGAAAATCCTTGAGGGTTATCATCATATTTTAATGTGCTACTGGGATCTGTATTTAGGAGATAGAGGTACATTTACCTTCGTGTACTTGGAAATGTTAGTAGAGTATTTGAGTTTTAGAGGCCGGGTATTCAGGCCAGTGGTGCTACTCACCAAAACATAAGTCGCCAAGTACTTGGACTGATACAAGAGGCGCATAATATTTAGATTAAATTGCCTAAAAGACATTTTGTATGCCAGCCAAGGATTCGGACTCTCAACCTACCTCTCTATCACAAATGAAGTGAATAAACCACTATACCACAGATTTAGCAATGATCCTATTCAGTGGCATAGCGTGAGTCCACCCATTGGGGGGGGGGGGGGGGTATGGTGGAACGGGAGGGGATATATTAGCCTTACTCGGAAAATGAAATGCAAAATTGAAGATATTAATTAGGGCCGGAGAGGATGCGGGAGTTTGTCCGGGCGTCTTCTTTTCTCGTCCTTTACCCTTCTCCCGTTTACTTTCTCTCTTTCCTCGCATCTTATTTATTTTTCATTTTTCATCATTCGAAGGAGGGCGGGGGCGTACCCCTGTGCCCCCGGTACCTACGCCATTGGTTCTACTTATAATTATTGTCAAAATAATTTCAGAGATAAAACAGTCCTCTTCTTTAATAAGATGTAATCATAAAATAACCAGATATGAACTCATCACAAATTTATGTTAACGCATATGAGTTCATTTTATTTCAGCTGAAAAATCATAAAACGAATGAATATAGCATAGAATATGATCGAATTCTTAAAAATAATGAAAAATATAGCATTCATATACATTCTTATGGCCAACACCGGGTTAAATGGAAAATATCACATGTAGATCTATCAATTTACTGTAAACATAAATGAAATGACAAACTAAAAATAATCCTTTTAGCCTACAGTGTATATAGTAGCCCTTGGACCCGCGGTTGTCATGGTTATAACGCACAACGAAGAACAGAATATGACAATAAATATACATTTATTTATATACAGTTGTGTATTCTTATTTCTTATATACAAATAATTTTTTTTTTTTTTTTTTAGTAGGTCAATGAAAAATGATCCTTCTCAGATTTCATTCTGACATTTTCTGGTAAAAATAATGACAAGTAATTATGCATAGCCTTATAACTGAAACATGTCAAAGCAAAATTATAATTGGTTTATCATGATGAAATTAAATAAATTTAGAATAAAATCAATAAACAGATACAGTAGTTTCATTCCAGGAATTTTGCGCACATTTTATGAAACGTACTAAGGCAAAATAGCGTTGAAGTATGTCCAATACGTATGTCAAATACATAATCTAAAGACAATGGGAAGACTCGTCATGGCCGTCGTGGACGGATAAAGCCGCGATAAGTCGATGCGCTAGGGCCCTTTGGTAAGGCATTAATCCTCATTACCAGGTCCCTCGGAGAGGACCTAAATCCGTCGGCCGTCTAGTTGCTTTCTTAGCAGTCAGGTAAAATAACCACCACCACTAAACCACTAAACTACATGACTTGTATGTAAAAATGGAAGACACAAATCTTGCCGTTATGACACATGAAATATGAATCAATCATGTACATTATGTAATAACCGATGGCTACACAATAATATTCATTATTCCCTATTTCTTTTATGTCTACAATAGTGATAAGTAATCGCAGTCGTGATATGAGACCCTTTGGAGGAAGAGCATCAAACCATTAGGTTCATGATCAAACAAAGGTTGATTTTTCAATTCCATCCGGTAGATTGGTATACGCTAACACACTCGCGAAGTATTCCGATTCGTACTTCGGTGAATTTCGGACGTATTCGATATACGCCGGTGACCCTGTTATGACCATGTTGTCCACAACGACGACGGTTCCAGTTTTCAGAAGTTGGTGCTCTTCGAGGAGGATGAGATCGGGTTTGTACAAAGATTTTACATGATCGATGAACACGTAATCAAAACTGGCGATGTCGAACTCGTCTTTGAGATTTGGAATGACTTTAGTGGAAAATCCCTTGATGACTTGGACCTGAAACATGAAATGAAAAGGTAAATGTTGTTTAATGAACTTGAATTTTTGTGATTAAGAGAAGTTCAACTAAATTTCAACTAATCGTTCATAAGCCATCCACTCAGGCGCGTACGCAGGGGGGGGGGGGGGGTTTGGGGGGTTAACCCCCCCCCCCCCTTTGGTATTTTTATGTGTATAAACCCCCCCAAAACCCCCCTAAAAACCCCCCCCCCCCCCCTTTTGGATTTTTTTTTGTTTTTTTTGTTTTTTTTTAATTATTAAAAAATAAAAAATAAAAAAATAAAAAATTATCCCCATGACTGACCAAAAACAGGTGAACCTACCCCCCCAACGGAGCAAAATGTCAAATTTTCAAATTTCGAGGTCAAAAAAAAAAAAAAGGTGTCCTCTTACACCCCCCCCCCCCCCCCCCCCCCCCCCCCCCCCCCCCCCCCCCCCCCGCTTATTGAGCGGTCGGCTGAGTCGTTACGAAATTTTCGGCCCGATTTATAAATGTTATAAATGTTAAAAAACCCCCCTTGAAAAAATCCTGCGTACGCGCCTGCATCCACTTAACCTTTAGTCGTGTTATGCCGTTTTATTTGATGTGCCATTTTGATTGCGTTATTATCTTCGCTAATAAAGTGTTTAAAGACCACCAACCTATGTACCAGTATCTTGTTTCCATTGTTTATTTGACCTTAATCTTTGTATAGGCGCTTCAAAGACCACACCAGTCACAACATTCCTGCGTCAGCTTATGCCTAGGTCACATTTGCTCCACGGCTAGGATACCGCGGCCGTACGCCCCCGAAATCGAGAGATACTTGCGGCGGCCGCAGAAGATCTGCGGTGGCCTCAGGGTCACCTAGCTAGGGCGTATCCCTATCTTTACAGGCTGTACGGGTCACCGTGGGATTATAACGCGGACTTATAACCGTTTTCATTTCTAGTTTTGCCGTAGCGATTAGACACGCCGTAACCATGCCGTAGAGCGGTTCTACGGCGACCGAAAGTCGGCCGTACGGTAGCCTTGCGTTTTATTTACTCCAGGGGTGAAGCAGTAGCATCAGTCCGGCCGCATGGTCGCCGTATGGTCCCCCTTCGGCCGCCTTGCGGGCAACTTGCGGCTCTCTTGCGTCTGCCGTAGTATTTGTCAAATCGCTACGGCCGCCGCAGGGCGCCCCAAGGACCTACTAATGCCTGGATTACATTTGCCCCGGGCGCCGTACGATGAATTAGTCTACGATTTTTCGTAGACATCGTAGGAGGCTACGGGCTACGATGTTTGTGTTTACATTATCTACGAGCATCGTGCCATTTATTGTATTGGCCCTCGGGGATAGGCCGGGGCAAATCCGTACAGAAGTTGCTCGGAGATTGTACGGAAATCGTGCAATTTGAATGCAGTAGCCGTGCAGTCTCCGCAGCCTCCGCACGGAAATCGTACGGAGCCCGTGCAGCTTCCGTGCAAAGGTTGCGCGGAGAAGGCGCGATGACCGTACAACAACCTTGCGATAGCTGCATAATGGCCGTGCGAATGCCCCATGAGTCTACAATCTCTGTACGATTTTTGTTGCCCATGTTCACCGAAAAATCGTACGTTTGCTGCACAATCAGTACGAGGCCTCCGGGCGATGCCCGTGCGGGGATTGTGCAATGCCACCTACGACATGTATACGGGCTACGGGCTTACGATTTTTTCAAATTTGTTTAACTTCTCGCGAAACAAAATCGTAAAGGCCGAGGAGCCCGTGAATCCGTACGAAAATCTCACGGCCGCCTCCTGCCTCCGCACAGAGGCCGCACGGAAAAGGGGATACGGGCAGGATACGGGCTCCGTAGACTAATCGCAGGCCAAATGTAATCCAGGCATCAGGTGACCGACCGTTGTCTCTTTAAAGGCCGTACGGTAGTCCAAAATGTTGTGTCTCCACAAATTCAAAATACGCCGTGCGGCTACCCAAACATAATTTGACCGCTACCGTGTGTGACCGTGGGAATGCTGCGGCGGTCCTTTAATTGCTATTAGCCATAGATATTTTAGACCGCACGGCCGCCGCAGCAAATGCGACCTAGGCATAAATGTCGTCTCACGTGCAGAGGACGTAACTGTCCCTTTTTGGCGTTCCAAAGTTTCACTTACAGAGAAGTTGTTGCCTTCTATAGCTTTATGTATTTAGTTTACCCATCACTTTAAATGGCTTAACATTGCACCGTTTGTTAAAAGGAAGTGAATGTGAACTTCCCTCCTTTCTTTATTATGTATGAAGGAAACAGACACAGACTTTAACAATTATTGCTCCCTCCCTGCACAGCTAAAAGTACATGTGATACACAAATTACTAAACAGATTACTAAACTTAGATTGTAAAATGATGTAGAAGGCCTTCTGTTTCAATATGATATGCATTACTATCTGATAGCGAATCAGTCGACGACAACGGGGAAATCATCAAACGAAATTGTCCATATCCTAGTTTCAGACAGTAAATTTAAGACAACTTATAATCATGAGATTTTTTCCTTTAAAAGATAATCTTACAATACTCGTTGATGAGACTGTGATGTTAATGGTTTGACGGAAGTACTGGAATTAGTTTGTCACATTCACACCTTATGTCCTTGTTATGATAATTAAAATTTACTTTATTACCACATCTTGTAATCCTGCAAATTCGATCAACTTTCTTGCAGTAGCAGCCCGAGTTTCGTCAGGCTCCACACAGAGGTAGCGCGATCCTTCCGGAAGTTCCCGAGCGGCGTTTATAGCAGAGTAGCCGATGAAAGTGCCGAGCTCCAGACACGTCTTCGGTTTCGTTTCCTGCACGATCTTCCTCACGATGGGTGCTGGTATGACAGAGAGAGAAAGAGACAGAGAGAGGGGTGGGGTAGAGAAAGAGAGGAGTTTTAAGTGAGGGGGGAGTGCACACCCATAATGGGACAGCGACGCAGACAGAAAGAGACAGATCAAAAGAGAGACGGCCGGCGTCGACACAATACAGTCAAAGAGAGTGTGAGAGATAAAGAGAGAGTGGGTGAGAGAGAGAGAGAGAGAGAGAGTGAGAGAGGGCGGGAGAGAAAGAGAAAGAGTCATAGAGCCAGAGACGTGCAAGGACAAAATTAATTCGATAAAGAAAATGAAGATGGCCGTTTAAAAAATCATGATTGATAGTGAGATTTGGGAATTTATATCCACTGTACTAGATTACATAAAATGCCATATAATCAACAAGATGAAAGATTTTAAAGCGGGACTGCACTCCCAAAATCTCCGGTAAAGGGGTACTTTTCACGCACCAAAATCCGGCTCGTATTACACAAAATTCCGGCCCGTATTGACTTTACACACCGGACTTAGGGGGGGCGTTTTCAAAAGAAGAGAACATGCATACGCGTTAACGCGTACCCTAAATAACACTGAGTGGGGGGAGGGGCGAGTGTTAAGCACATGGTGTCGGGCCTACCTACCTTGATTACCTTATCTTTCTATGCTCATTACTCAGCCCCTATACATTTTCTATACCAACATCGTTTGGCTCATGTCATCTATTTGTAATCTTGAACATTGATTCAGTGTAAGTTTTGTTGGATTCTGTTAGAATTTATTCTCTATCATTACCAGCACTCAAGTTTATACTTCAGGAGCTAACTACTAATAAAAACATTCGATCTATAAACAAAAACTATACCTTTTTCGTCACCGAGACAGAATGTCCACTGCTGTTCACGGTTGAAACGATCCAACGCCTTCATGATACTGTCTGGATCTCCCCTCTGCGCATGCTCAGTGACGTATTGATAGATCCGATCGGTCAGCCGCCCATAACATCGGTCATACAATCGCTTCAAGACCCCTTCAAGATGAACAGAAGAGAGAAAAAAAGAGAGAGAGAAAGAGAAGAAAATTCAGTTATCCAGTGTACTGATAATGGACATAATTATAGCCTCATTGATGTAAAACTGAATAAATGACTGAGTAAAGGAATAAATATATAAATACATAAAATTATAAAATTAATCAATCAATCAATGAATAGATAGATAGATAAATTAACTTGATATGAATGAATAAATAAGTCGGTAGAGCAGTGGTTTCGTAATCCGGTGACCCGGGTTCAAAACAAAGTCGATGCGCTAGTGACCTTTGGTAAGGCATTACTCCTCATTACCAGGACCTAAAGCCGTCGGCCGGCTGGTCGCTTACTAACAAGCATTTATGCTTTCTTAAAATTCTTAGCAGTCAGGTAAAATAACCACCGCCACCACCAAAATGATAGTCTTTTACTCTTTTGTGTATGGATTTGACGGGGGAAATACATAGCATAATGTTTCTTGAGTGTCATGACGTCATAGAAATAACTACATCGATTTACTTATATACTTACTATGCTACTACTTTTACTAGTACTACTACTCAGGCACGTAGCCACGGGGGGGGGGGGGGGGGGGCATGGGGGGGGGGCACGTGCCCCCCTAAAATTTCCAAGATCGGTTGAATTTTTGTAGACACCTTTTTTTTTACCTCGATCGATTACAGTCATGTAAGTGCCCCCCCCCCCCAAACATCGAACTCTGGCTACGTGCCTGCTACTACTACTACTACCACTACCACTATACTTTTAGTACAATGATAATTGTTTTGGATCATGGAGCATGAGCGTCAATAATCTTAGTGATCTCTAACCATACCAATCAAAAAGGGCATCACAATCACAATCAAGAGATCTTATAGTGGCACTAATTCATCCAATGCGTTCATGAACTTTACTTTATCCATGGAGTTACTAGCCTAGTAACTCCATGCTTTATCTAACTAGAGGCATTTGCGTAGGGTCTCGATAATCGAACCAGGCTTGGTTTTCTGATTTTTCAAGGAGAAATGTATCATGACTTGTAATGGTCTGATGAACACATTTCTAACGTATAACAATCAAATAAGAAAGCATCGTCACGAGTGAAAACAAGATCTAAGGTTTTATAAATGTAATGCTTCCTGGGAGAAATGTCAATTTACCGGGTGTAAGCCACAAAATATATGTTTTAAATAAGATCTAAGGTGTGTCCTAAGATGTGGGTTGGCCGTGGACATGTTGAACCAGCCCAGCAGCACTAATAGTATTCATGATGTGTTTGACATCATTCTTTGACGCATTTCCCAATGCACATTAAAATCACCTAAAATTATCAACTTTCCTGGAATCAAAGACGGGTTTTACTAATAAATAATTATTCATCAAACTCGGTAAGGAAATCAGACAGAGTTAACTTGGGCCTGTTTACAGCTGATGGAGGTGGTCTTTACACAACAATAAAATGTACTGAACTTGAGATATCTGTAACATGAACATATTCAAAAGTTGACGAAGCAAACTCTTCATTTTTCTTTTTGATTTTGAGTGGTGTTTTGAATAATACACCGATACCCCTTACACGAACCAGGTGGTGTACAGTGTACACTCCCTAATTACTACGTCATCCATTTCACTTAACGTCTTAACCATGTTTCGGTAATAAACAACATCAACATCGTGGTAACCCGACACATGCTCCGCCGACGATTGCTCCGCCGACATTTACTCCGCAAAACGCGACAATTGCTCCGCGACATTTGCTCCGCCGACATTATTGCTCCGCCGACATTTGCTCCGCCGACATTTGCTTCGCCGACAATTGCTCCGCCGACAATTGCTCCGCCGACATTTGATCCGCCGACGATTGCTCCGCCGACAATTGCTCCGCAAAACGCGACAATTGCTCCGGTGACAATTGCTCCTCGAACGACAGTTGCTCCGCCGACAATTGCTCCGCCGACATTTGATCCGCCGACGATTGCTCCGCCGACAATTGCTCCGCAAAACGCGACAATTGCTCCGGTGACAATTGCTCCTCGAACGACAGTTGCTCCGCCGACAATTGCTCCGCCGACAGTTGCTCCGCCGACAATTGCTCCACCGACATTTGCTCCGCCGACAATTGCTCCGCCGACAGTTGCTCCGCCGACATTTGCTCCGCCTGAAGCGACACTTGCTCCGGTGACATTTGCTCCGCCGACAATTGCTCCGCCGACAATTGCTCCGCCGACATTTACTCCGCTCAAAAAGTGCCCCGTAAAATACAAAGGCTACTACTAGTACTACGACAATACTCTCTGTCTCTCTTGCTCCCACTTTTCCTTTTTACACCCTTTTCTTGTCTTCTTTGCTCTTTCCTTTCCTCTCATGCTACTATTCTTCTTTCATTTTCATCACTTCTTCTCTTCTCCCCCTCCCGAGTTCTATTTCTCTCGTGAAATTGTAACGTAATGTAATACATGTAGTACACTCTTGTTTAGAATAGTATTTTCAATAATATCCAGTTCGTTTTCTATAGGTTTCTTTCCTTTATGTAGTTTTACTTATATACCGTGTGAGTCAAAACAAAGTTTACACCTAGACAATTGCTAATTATTTTAAAAATCATCTATGAACAGTAAGTTATTATACATCTTATGAAAGAGTGTTTTACCCCAAATCATTTGGTATCATTTTTGTGTCGTATGTGTTCACGCTTGGAAGAACAGGAAGCATTGTTTGCGCCAAAGCGATGCCTACAGCATGTATTATGTTTTATAGGATTAGCGGAGTGAGAGAATAAATTGAATTTATCATATGAAATGCATTGCGTATGCTTTTTGCAGAAGCAAAGTCACACATACGTGCACAAATATTCGTTGATATTTGATATTCGATATTTGATATGTGTGGCATGATTGGATTTGCAAAGGCCGAATTAATACCCAAATCCCAATTATTTTATTCAAACATCACATAAGCAACCTTGGCGCAAGTCGATTTTTGCATTCTCGCAAACAATGCCTCCTGTTTATCCAAGCGTGGAACAAATACCACACGAAAATGATACCGAATGAATTGGGATAAAACACTCTTTCATAAGATGTATAATAATTTAATGTTCATATATGATTTTTAAAATAATTAGCAATGTTCTAGGTGTAAACTTTTTTTGGACTCACACTGTATATGTAATATATATACACACTAACATAAATTATGGACAATTACCTTAATCGTTAGATATCTACGAAGTTCGTGATTGAAGGCGAAGACCAGCGGTCATTGAACATCCAGCTCAGCTCCGAAGATCTCAGTGCAATTACCACATTCAGTGCAAGTACCATCACAGTCCATTATGGTATGCAGGGTGGTCGTGAAAGTTTCTGCGCGTGCTCACTTTGTAGGGAAGTTCGGAAAGTGTTAGGAATTGTTATGAAAGTGTTAGGAAAGTGTTAGGAAAGGTTAGGAATCGTTAGGAATCGTTAGGAAAGTGTTAGGAATTGTGAGGAAAGTGTTAGGAAAGGTTAGGAAAGTGTTAGGAATGGTTAGGAAAGTGTTAGGAATGGTTGGGAAAGTGTTAGGAAAGGTTAGGAAAGTGTTAGGAAAGGTTAGGAAAGTGTTTGATTCCCTAATTCGCAAGAGCTGCCATTTTTCGTGCTGTAACCTGTGGTAATTCTGCCTTAAAGGAGTCTATACATGACTCAAGATCCTTCATTCTCCTTTGAGTTATCTTAATACAACCCACACTGCTGTCCCATGTCAAACCAAGCCAATCCAGGGACTGGACAGGAATCCATTGAGATTGCTCAACATTAGGTACCAACTCTGCTTCCAGTATGTCGTCTTTCACTGCCTTAGCTACAGCCTCACAAGAATAAAAGGAAGGAGCACGCCCCCATCCATCATCTGAATACAAAACAATGAATATCCCTCTACTACGCCAATGATAGAAGGGCAAAACTTGAAATGTAAAATATCTAGTACCACTTCCAAAATCCCAACTGAAACCTAAAAAGCAAGTATGCTTTTGAAAAATGTCATAATGATGGTAACCTGACTTTAGGTCAAAGGAAAACATATAATCTCCCTTTATAAAATAAGTAAGTGCTACATTCCAATCTTCGAATTTAATTTTGTTCTTCCACAAATAATTATTCACAAATCGTAAATCAAGAATCAGCCTCTTTTTACCAGAGCTCTGGATTGACACTGATAGAGGTTTAACAACATGAGGTGCAATAGCAGACTCAACAACATTTCTTCTCAATTAAATCATTAACAGCTTCAGTGACGAACTCCGGGTAAGACAACGCAGACTTATTATTTCTCAGTTCCATTTTACGGGGAGTCTGTAAAAATGGTAACTGGTAACCGTGCTCAATAATATCTAGCACAAACTGAAATGCACCAATTCTTTTCCAAAACTGTAAGGACGCTTTTAATCTACTTTTGACTATCGGCTCAGAGCTACCTTGCTCATACTCAAAATAATTGTTCATGTAAAATTCTAATTGATCATACCCTGCAGTTTCTGAGGAAGCAATACTGTAGGCTTCGCTATTGTAGAATCCTTCTGTCTCCACCTTTCCTTTGCTTGTAGATGGACATGTCGTGCACGATTCACTATGCAGTGATGCACCGGCTGAACTTGGATCCATCTCCTGCTGTAATTCTTTCCGAACTGTGAGTAAAACAAAGCAAACACCCTGGTCATAAGCATGATATACAATTTAATTATGCATACTTCAAAGAAGCCACCTGTACATAATTATAGAACATTATACAATTTGGGGATCCCCCACCATTCTATATTATCTGCAAATTTGACTAATACCATGCGTAAGTTACAAAAGTTTAAAACATATTATTTTTACCTTGATCACTCTGTTGACTGGCAGAGGATCACCTATCGCTGCTGTGACGTGGCGTTATCGCTGCTTTGACGTGACGTTATCTCTGAATGTGGAAGCTTGATTTCTGGCACCTGGACAACTTCTTCTCCAGTGCCCCGGGTTCCCACATGCGAAGCAGTAGTCTGCGGGCCTTGGCCCCCTACCGGCCCCCCGCCAACCATAATTGGAAGAGTTGGCGCCACCCCCAACAGAGAATCTATTTTTCGCGCCAAACCCACGAAAATAATGATCAGTAGAAGAGCTTGGAGCACCCTGTGCATAGCCATCGCTCTTGTGAGGTTTGCCCTTGGCAGCTGATGAGGACCGAGATGCCTTGCGTTTCCTCGACGCTCGTGCCTGAGCTTGCCTGATACGTTTCTCATCCTCAGAATCGCTTGCGAGATCATCGCTCAGATATTCATCGACTGCTGACCACCCTATATAGAACAAAAATAAATGCTATTTGCATAACATTTCATCCGTATCAAAAACCGGATTCAACATTCCGCCAAACCCAGCACGCTAAACGTGTCAATATGAACGAACAAGATTCTATACATTGCATTAAAAATGTCCGCTATGCACACTACCCCCAGTGGTACGTAAGCATTCTAATTAAGGATCACGCATTATTCACAAGACTTATCCAGCTTATATCAATGTAAGAACTTCTCACATTTCCACATATCTTTTTACTAACCTGCATCAGATTTATCAGCGAGTCTGATCAACTTCTTTCTCTTCTTGATATCAGCGATACCCCCCTGAAGGTTTGAAAGGGCGGACACCTGTTTACCTTCTTACAAAAAAGCCACACCCTTTTCCAGCTTCTCTTGCAAATTGGAATTAATTTCGTACTGAACCTTGTTTCCCTTGAAACGAAAGGACAATTCTGACGCCCTTTTAAGTTGTTGAAGCTCCGTGGAAGCGGCAGAAAAGCTTTTTCTCGCTGTCTTCTTTCACTTTGGCAATAGAAGAGTCAAAATATTGCTTGAAAGAGCCAAGGGCCACTTTAATAGCGATACTCACACCCGACGGCGTAAGAGCTCCAGACTGAGAACCATAATTATGGAACTTCAGCACCCTCTTGGCTAGTATCTTGATTCGACATAGTAATTAATCGAATCTATTCTCACATTACAATGTGCACGAGAACGAAGAGAAGAAACGCAACGATGAGACGTCCGTCCTGCAGCGTGTCGAACTAGGTCAGTGAGCTATGCAAGCTCATCGCAACTGATATACTCCGAAATTCCACCTGTAAAACATTCTTATGCTATTAAATCGGTTAGCTCTGCTAACCATTAAAAATATATAGGAATGGTTAGGAAAGTGTTAGGAAAGGTTAGGAAAGTGTTAGGAATGGTTAGGAAAGTGTTAGGAAAGGCTAGGAAAGTGTTAGGAAAGGTTAGGAAAGTGTTAGGAAATGTTAGGAAAGTGTTAGGAAAGGTTAGGAATCGTTAGGAATGGTTAGAAAAGTGTTAGGAAAGGTTAGGAAAGTGTTAGGAATGGTTAGGAAAATGTTAGGAATTGTTAGGAAAGTGTTAGGAAAGGTTAGGAAAATGTTAGGAATTGTTAGGAATGGTTAGGAATGGTTAGGAATGGTTCGGAATGGTTCGGAATGGTTAGGAAAGGGGATGACCGTCCAATCTCCGCACTTCACGGCCACCTCGTCTGAATATATTCTTTAATCTTTGTGTAATTCAATTATTGCTTTTATAAGCATGATAAAGAAACTTAACTCGATATCAAACAATGATGAAATTATGTGCAAGTTAAAATCTATGCAGTCAGTGTCTTTAGAATATCCTTATACAAAATTGTGAAAGCTTCGTTGATGTACCATCCCATTATATCTTCTTGAACTGTACAAGTACATGTACTATCGACTGTTTTTATAGGTTCTCAAAGTGTGTAATATATTGTGATTTAACTTGTAATAAAGTTTGAGAATCTCCTTTTTTATGATGGGAAATCAGGTTTTATGGGTATGATAGCCAATGAATTATTTATAAATCAAAACGTCAAGGCGATCCATGTATCAACGATTAAGGGCCCCATTGCCCATACAAAGTTTTTTTTTAAACTCTCCACCAATCAGAGTCGAATTGCGTTGTTAGTAGGAGGTGCGTCAAAACGAAAGTTTTCATGAAAGAGGTTTTCATAAAATTTGAATTGAATTGAATTGAACAGTGCTATTGGTTTGCTTGTTTGCTTCTGTAAAAATTGTATATAGCTATGAATTTTTTCCAAAAGTTCATTAAAACAGAATCTATAATAGCGACGAGGATGGGATTCGAACCCACGCGTGCAGAGCACAATGGATTAGCAGTCCATCGCCTTAACCACTCGGCCACCTCGTCTGAATATATTCTTAAATCTTGGTGCAATTGAATTGTTTCTTTTATAAGCATGATAACGAAACTTGACTCGATATCAAACAATGCTGAAATTATGTGCAATTTAAATTCATTAATTGCAGTCAGTGTCTTTAAGATATCCTTATGTATGATAGCCACTAAATTATTTATAAATCAAAACGTCAAAGCGATCCATGTATCAAAGATTGAAGCCCGTTGCCCGTACATTTTTTTAAAAATTTATGTTTAAAACTCTCAACCAATCAGAGTCGACTTGCGTTTAATAGGAGGTGCGTTAAAACGTACATTTTCATTAAAGAGGTTTTCATAAAAATTTGAATTGACTTGAATTGAACAGTGTCATTGGTTCGCTTGTTTGCAGAGGGGGTGGGTGGTAACATTTCTATAAACTCGTATAGCTATGTAAACTGTTCAAAAGATCATTAAAACAGAATCCTAGCGACGAGGATAGGATTCGAACCCACGCGTGCAGAGCACAATGGATTAGCAGTCCATCGCCTTAACCACTCGGCCACCTCGTCTTAATATATTCTTTAATCTTGGTGCAATTGAATTATTTCTTTTATAAGCATGATAAAGAAACCAACTCGATATCTAACAAAGCTAAAACTATGTGCAAGTTAAAATCGTTAATTGCAGTCAGTGTCTTTATAATATCCTTATACAGAATTGTGAAAGTATTGTTAAAGTGCAATTCCCGGGACAAACCAATTATATTTTCTTGAACTGGTTTTATAGCTTCTCAAAGTGTGTATATAAAGTGTGATTTAACTTGCTATACAATTTGAGAATCTTCTTTTTTTATGATTGGAAATCAGGTTTCATGTGTATGTAGCCACTAAATTATTCATAAATCAAACCTTCAAAGCGATCCATGTATCAACGATTGAAGCCCCATTGCCCATGAATTGGCTTTTTTGTTGTTGGAACTTTCAACCAATCAGAGTCGACTTGCAACGAAAGTTCCATGAAATTGGAATTGAATTGAATTGAACAGTGTTATTGGTTTGCTTATTTGCAGGGGGGGGGGGTAACATTTCTATAAATTCGTATAGCTACGATTTTTTTCTCAAAAGATCATTAAAAGAGAATCCTAGCGACGAGGATAGGATTCGAATTGAATTATTTCTTTTTTAAGCATGATAAAGAAACTTGACTCGATATCAAACAATGCTGTGCAAGTTAAAATCGTTAAATGCAGTGAGTTTCTTTAAAGGTGAATTTCAAAGAAAATCACAAATATGTCAACTAATGTATCACTAGAAACTGGTAAGTTTACAGATGGCCATCGCACAAGTTTTAGGTCAACTACATATCGGGTGATTTATAAAAATATAAATACAACCACCTCCATAGCAGCTGGGATATACGACAGATTCGCCGGAAAAATAACGATGTTTTAATGACGTCACTACATGGACCAGTACTGCCCAAGCAGACGACATCCCATAAAGAATGAACATAAATGCAAAGCTATTATTTGTCAAATTATAATGAGTTTGGTGTATTTAAATGTAATGGCATGTCAAACCATTCAAAAGTGGATATGACCGGATTCTGATAACTAAAATCGTTTGCTTGTAAATACACAGGATAGGGTTTAATTAACAATCAAAGAAACCAGACTTTCAAATTGAAAAACCCCCAGAATGATATTAAGGACGGCATTCGTTCCCTCTTGAAACGCCGAACATACCGCGGTGTGTGCAGCTGAATATACAATGGCGTCTTATTTTGTTTACAAGCGACAGATTCCTTTATTTTTGTATCGCTGCATTTGTCATCAAAATAAAAACATGTGCGGGGTTTAGAGTGAGGCAATAAATTATAAATTTAGCCTGACGGAAGTGAAGTAAGAGAAAGAACTCAAGAGAAGATGAAAACACAGGCACTAAAAATGTGTGAGATGTCATAGGACATCGTCTGCTAGTGCAAATCATGTCCATACTGTGATCTCACACATCTCAGCAGCGTTCGGAGAGCTCTTCAGGTGCTATGCCGGGGCTGTATTTAAGCGTTTTGTAATCTATAATAATCATTACTTCGAATGTTTCCAAGCATTGAATTTTGATAACCTTGTCGAATCAAAGATTCAACTTTGCAATAATGAAAATAAAGTTAGTTTTTAAAATCAATGAATATCTACTTTAAGATATCCTTATACAGAACTATAAAAGTGTTGTTGATGTACAATCCCATTGTATCTTCTTGAACTGTACAAGTAGTACTATTTTTGGTTCAGTTCATTTCATTCCGATTTTACTCATACATAAGAAAGAGATAATGATGAAGATGTACACAATGTGGAATATATATATATATATATATTCAGATACATATATGATTGAAGAAAAAAGGAAACTTGAAAACTCCCCCAAAGTTGAGTAGATTTATGTTTGTAAATGTAAAATTCAGAGAAAAAAACTTATGAATACATCAAAAAGATACAAAACACAACCGAGAGTAAACGACAGACGCTTTTTATATAGGCCCTACAAAGTTTTATATTTAGATATCATTCATTTCTACTTTTAACTGATTGTGACAGCACAACTATATCAGACTATATGAGATAGAACAATGATAATCAAACCGCCGAAATCGTACATAAATCATTATTCATTACGATTACACAAAACAATCTGTTGTAAAAATCCAACTACACCAATATAAAGTATATATTCAGACGAGGTGGCCGAGTGGTTAAGGCGATGGACTGCTAATACATTGTGCTCTGCACGCGTGGGTTCGAATCCCATCCTCGTCGCTAGGATTCTTTTATAATGATCTTTTGAAAAGTTTTCAAAACTTTACGAATTTATATAAATGTTACCCCCCCCCCCCTCCCTCTGCAAACAAGCGATCCAATGACACTGTTCAATAAATATTCAACGCACTTCCTATTAAAAACGCAAGTCGACTCTGATTGGTTGAAAGTTTTTAAATAAAAACTTTAAAAAACTTTGTATTGTCAATGGGGCTTCAATCATTGATACATGGATCACTTTGACGTTTCGATTTATATATTAATTAGTGACTATCAAACACATGAAACTCGATTTCTCATCATAAACTCCATTTTAACCCGTTTTAGTTAGAAAACTTTATAGCAAGTTAAATCACAATATATTACACATTTGAGAACCTAAATAAAACCAATCGATAGTACTACTTGTACAGTTCAAGAAGATATAATGGGATTGCATATCAACAAAACATTTTAAAATTCTGTATAAGGATATTTTAAAGACACGGACTGCAATTAACGATTTTAACTTGCACATTATTTCAACATCTTTATCGTGCTTATAAAAGAAATAATTAAATTGCACCAAGATTAAAGGAATATATTCAGACGAGGTGGCCGAGTGGTTAAGGCGATGGACTGCTAATCCATTGTGCTCTGCACGCGTGGGTTCGAATCCCATCCTCGTCGCTAGGATTCTGTTTTAATGATCTTTTGAAAAGTTTTCAGAGCTATACGAATTAATATAAATGTTACCCCTCCCCCCCTGCAAACAAGCAAACCAATGACACTGATCAATTTTTGACTCTGATGGGTTGAAAGTTTTGTTTTTTTTAATTAAAACAATTGTTTGGGCAATGGAGCTTCAATCTTTGATACATGGAATTCTTTGAAGTTTTGATTTATATATAATTTATTGGCTATTATACACATGAAACCTGGTTTCCCATCATAAAAAGAAAGATTCTCAAACTGTATAGCAAGTTAAATCACAATATATTACACACTGTGAGGACTTATGAAACCAACGATAGTTTGTACTACTTGTATAGTTCAAGAAGATATAAATAGATTGTACATCAACAAAACTTTCACAATTCTGTATAGGGATATTCTAAAGACACTGACTGCATAGATTTTAACTTGCACATAATTTCAGCATTGTTTGATACCGAGTCAAGTTTCATTATCATGCTTAAAAAAGAAATAAATCAATTGCCCAAAGATTAAAGAATATATTCAGACGAGGTGGCCGAGTGGTTAAGGCGATGGACTGCTAATCCATTGTGCTCTGCACGCGTGGGTTCGAATCCCATCCTCGTCGCTAGGATTCTGTTTTAATGATCTTTTGAAAAGTTTTCATAGCCATACGAATTTAAGCGAGTTCGTAATTAGGATTTGCGCATGTGCAGATAAAGGTCATTCGTTCCCAAATTGTAAAACCATTGAGACAAATACTCGTATCATGCTCATGAAAGTTATGTAATTAGTCTTCATTTATGTACCGACAATACATTTATCTGATACACAGGTGGAAGTATTTTTCTCAAGAGGGCAAACAAAAGGTATTCATGAGGCACCTCCATCACTTCGGCAGCGATTATTCTAAAATGCACAAGTGGGATTTATCCATAGTGTAAAACATCTGTGGATATCTGGGGGTCATGCGTTCCGAAACTATTTACGAACTGGCTTATTAATAGAAATGTTACCCAAACAAGCAAACCAATGACACTGTTCAATTCAACGCACCACCTATATAAAACGCAAGTCGACTCTGAATGGTTGAGAGTTAAACAAACAAAAAACTTGTTTGGGCAATGGAGCTTCGATCTTTGATACATGGATCGCTTTGACGTTTTAATTTTAAAATAATTTATTGGCTATCATAGACATAAAACCTGATTTCCCATCGTAAAAAAAGAAGATTCTCAAACTTTATAGCAAGTTAAATCACAATATATTACACACTTTGAGAACCTATAAAACCAATCGATATAGGATCTCACATTCTCATTCATATTGTACGAACCTCGCGAGTCTTCTCATTCTGTTATATCCCAAGTGGCCGCTCAATATTCAAATTTGCATCTTCTTTTTCATCTTTATATATCAAATCGAAATCCAACTACCACATACATCTGTGAATCTTGATGTGCATCCCCTCTTTCTTTCTTTTTTTTCTTCTTTTTTTCAGTCTTTTTCCCCTTTTACCAATATTTTTTCCTCCATATTTGTATTATTATATATTGAGGGTAGTCATGCTATCAAGCTTTGCTTACTTTGTCAACCCTCCTGTTTGATGTTTTCGACTAGTTACAGCCAGCCTTACTTTATTCTACATAATATATTCTTTTGTCATGTGTTAATTTGCAATGTTTGTTTGTTATATATTTGTAAAAATGCAAAAGAAAAATAAAATCAAACAGAAATAAATCAACCAAATCAAATCAAATATTCCTCGACAAACATTTAAAGGTATTGTATCCCTTTTGCAGCCAACATCGTTGCAGCCAACATCGAATTCTGTAGAACTTTGCAGGAATTATGAATATGTCACGTAGGGCCTATGTCCTATCTGTGAAATTTAAACGTTAGCAGTATTCTAGTATTTAAGTTATGCAAGGTAACCCGTTTACTTGCTAGACTTCACTGTCAGACACTATTGAGTGACTGACTGACTTCCTTTTTTTTTATAATTTCGATATAACATACGCTGTCGCTCATAGAGTTGGAATATTTTAGTTTTACCCCAATTTATGGAATTATTTTGACAATGAGTTATTCCTAATATAGATATAGATAATAGTATACAATCTCAGATTTTATTGAATAATAATTTTCCAGTGTTTGTTTTGCGTATCTACGCCATTGGTCCTACTTTTTATCGTCAAATGACAGAGATAAAATAGTATTCCCTTTTAGTCAGATGTAATCATAAAATGACCAAATATAAACTCATCACAAATTTATGTTAAAGCATTTGAGTTTATTTATTTCAGCTGAAAATCATAAAACGTATGAATATACATGTAGCATAGAATATGATCGAATTCTTTGAAACAATAACAAATATAGCATTCATATACACTGTTATAGGTAACATCGGGTTAAGGGAAAATATCTTTATTAATTTACTGTATACATAAATGAAATGACAAACTAGAAACAATCCTTTTAGCCTACAGTGAATGAGAAGCCCTTAAATATAAACCGCAGTAACCATGGTTATAACGCTTAACGAAGAACAGAATATGACAGGAAATATACATTCATTCATATGCAGATGAGTATCTTACATAAAAATTATAATTTACTTGCTTTTTTCAGTAGGTCAATGAGAAATGATCCTTCTCAGATTTCATTCTGACACTTAATCATGGATAGCCTTATAACTGAAACAAGTCAAAGCAAAATTATAATTGGTTTATAATGATGAAATTAATTACAATTGAGAATAAACAGATACTGTAGTTTCATTCAGATATATATTAATTAACCCACTCCTAAAAAATCATCTGTAACACTCCATTTAAAGCTCTGTTGTCAAATTCTTTGTCCCCCCCTTTCAATAAAAAAAAGAACTAAGTTGTTCAAAACAATAACAGTGCATAAAACTTGTTATGAAACAAGAAACAATAACTACTATTATAAGCTACTGAAATCTTTATTTTGATTGGCTGTGAGAAGATTTGTCATAGAACTCTCAGTTTATCATGATATTGATACAAAAGCTGTATGAAACAGGGCTTGCATATTCTAACAAATCTAGAGACAAATAAGAAGACTCGTCATGGTGGGTCATCATGCGTGGATGGATGAAAGCCGCGAGAAAAAGGTAAAATTGTAAGATATATAATTATGTTATCACAATTTTGATATATTTGTGTCTTAAGCTCTGTTACGACACAGGAAATATGCATCAATCATGTAAAAAAAATGAAAAAACCGTTGGCATACAAGTCATATCGAACAATGCCTAATATATTCATATTATAAGCCAGCGTTTTTCAACCTTTTTATAGTCACGGCACCCTTTTAATATTTTTGTTTTCGCGTCACCCTGACCCCAAATTCATTACAGAAGAAGTATTTTCCATCACTCTGGTATTAATTGGTAACCATCAAATGTCATGTACACACGTACGGACACAATTTGTTTTCTAAAATTTGCTAACGAGATAAGAATGATATTTTATTATGTATGCGGGCACCTCAATACAAAAGTCATATATTAGATCACCTCACTGCAGGAATATAAGGATATTCGGGTATCTCGTTTCCAGAATCATCACGTTTCTAAATGTTCTGTGCGAGTGACGCGAACAAACGTGGTAAAAATGTAATTTGGATATCTAAAAATATAAGATGTGTTCGGGCACCTTGCTGCCCGAATGTGACGATATTCGGTCAACTCGCTGTCAAAGAGAAAAAAAATATTATGGCACCTCGTTGACTAATTATGTGGGTGTTTATAGGCACTTCACTGCTTGAAATCATATTCTTTCGATATAAAAAAAAATAGCGAGCGAGCGATGAAAAAAGACACCTTATTCTCTTTAAAATGTCATTCCTTCATGAAAATACATAGCGGTTTCTGATATTTTGTTCTCACGAAATTGGCGTTAATTTCATCATAGATCAAGAATTAGATATTGATTTAATTTCTCTCGCGGCACCCGAAAAGATGTCCCGTGGCTCCCCGGTTGGAAAAAAAACACGCTGATATAAGCAATCGCAGTCGTGTTATAAGACCCTTCGGAGTAAGAGTATGGAGCAACGATTCTCATTATTATTATTATTGTTCTAAAATTTAGTGTTGATTTTATAAAGGTTAAGCTTAAATTATGACCTACTCGGTGATTAATGAGCAACGTGTAATTTAAAATGTGTTCAATTGACCTATCCTTTATGTACTGTATATACCTTGTAACCATGTGAAAAAAAGAATTTCCATTTAATCAATCAATCAAGCCACAAAGGTTGATTTCTCAATACCATCCGGTAGATTGGTATTATACCCGAGTGTACTCGCGAAGTATTCCGATTCGTACTTCGGTGAATTTCGGACGTACTCGATATATTCCGGTGCCCCTGGTATGACCATGTTGTCCGCAACGACTACGGTTCCAGTCTTCAGAAGTTGGTGCTCTTCGAGGAGGATGAGATCGGATTTGTACAAGGATTTTACGTGATCGATGAACACGTAATCAAAAGAGGCTATGTCGAACTCGTCTTTGAGATTTGGAATGACTTTAGTGGAAAAACCTTTGATGATTTGGACCTGAAACATGAAATAGAAAAGAAAACAATGTGTTGTAATAGACCAGTTCGTAGTTAGCACATGGGTCATAATATGACCCCAAATATCCACATATCTTTTAAACATAGATAAATCCAACTTTGCGCCTTTTAGAATAATCACAGCTAAAGTCATGGAGGTGATTCTTTGTTTGCCCTCTTGAAAAGATTACTTCCACCTGTGTTCAATAGAAATCATCACAGGTGCATGCATGAATAATGATTACATAACTTTCGTGAGCTTGTATCCAGTATTCGTCTCAGTGGGTTTTACAATTTTGTTCAAGTGACCTTTATCTGCGCATGCGCAGATCAATCCGCGCATGCTCAGATTGTATCTACGAACTGGTATATTATACAAGGTGGATTGTGAAAGTTAAAAGTATCCTAGACAAGAGTGGAATGTCAAACTTGTGGGTTGAGGATACCCCCTTGAACCTTGGTTGGGTTAAGTCAGCTTTGGACCTTAGATTAAACGATATTGATTTGCAAAATTGGAATATTTAAGTTTATAGAAATCGTCTATGCCTAAATTATAGGCTTTTTAAACAGGAAGGTGGTTTGGAGAGCTATTTGTTGAAATTGGACGTATGTGATAGGATACCTCTTTGTAAGTTTCGTTGTGGTAATAATAAGCTGCCAGTTACCAAATGTCGTTATTTATCTGATCAACCTCTTGAGTTATGTTCCCTATGTAATATTAAGGTGCAGGGTGATGAATTTCATTATATTTTGGTGTGCCCGGCTTTCAATGACCTTCGTAAGCAGTATGTTAAGAAATATTATTACAGTAGACCTAACGTTATCAAATTTCATCAGTTATTCAATGCAAATTCTGTTAAGCAGTTAAAGAACCTTTCCAAATTTTGTAAGATCATTATGTCTAATTTTGGATAATTTGTTTTGTCCTTTTTAATACCTTAGAGTTGTTGTTTAATTGGTTGTTGCCGTTTTTAGTAGCATAGTGTACATACATGTATATAGTAGTGTTAGTTCTGCCAGTTGAGATGTAGGGTTTCATGTATTTTTTGTTTATTTTTTAAAGTAGACCTATATCCTTAAGCTTGCCTTCATTTGTTTGTTGTTCGCTGCCAAAGATTTTCTTGTTTTTAAAGATTTTCTGTGTGTGTTTAAAAAAAAAAAATTCTATATGAATATCATTGTTGAACATTATATATTTACTATTCAACTATATTTCTCCCATGCCCCAGAAGGGGCCGTTAAAGAAATAAAAAATCATTGTCATTGTCAAAAAAAAAAGTCATTGTCATACAGAGAGTTCAACCGAATTGCAAATGATTTTTTTTTTAATCATCGATCCACTTTACAAAACGCACATTAGACCAAGGTGTGACCTTCAGATTTGTTTGCTGGAATGCCATACGTTACATAATTATTATACGCGGTGTCATTTTGATTGCGTCATTTACTTTGCTAAAGCATTCAAAGACAATCAACACATGCGTCGTCATTATTCTTCTAAATGTTCACCTCCCCTTGATCAAGTCTTGCTGTGTGTGTACGATGTCGCTAATGCATTCATACGTCATCTAAATGATGCCTGTGTGCCTCTTCTTGGCGTTTTCAAAGTAAGTTTCACTTTCTAGCTTTAAATATTAATTGTACTTATCACTTAAATGGTTTAAAATTGCACCGTTTGTTAAAAGGAAGCAAATGTGAACTTCCGTCATTCCTCTATATTTGTGTGACCTTAAGTTGTTGCGGCACAATTTTCGACGGCGACAATTTGTGCTGGTCTTGCTGAGTTCAATTTTCGCCTCCCTGTCGACATTTTGTGCCGGGAAAACAGAAGCTGGCGGCACAAATTGCCGCCAGTCGCTTAATATGTATAGCGTAGCGGTGAAGATAACGATGATGAGAAACAGGAGTCGTGACTGGGGGTGGGGGAGGGGGAGGGGGAGATATCATACACCCCTCCTCCTGGTTTTTTTGCATGTATTAAAAGCAAATTATTTTTGGAGTGGACTAAGCCTTTTAGCCCTTTTTCTGATAATAAACAGTTTCTCCATTTACCACATCTTGTAATCCTGCGAATTCGATCATCTTGTTCGCAGTAGCAGCCCGACTTTCGTCAGGCTCTACACAGAGGTAGCGCGATCCTTCCGGAAGTTCCCGAGCGGCGTTGATAGCCGAGTAGCCGATGAAAGTGCCGAGCTCTAGACACGTCTTCGGTTTCGTTTCCTGCACGATCTTCCTCACGATGGGTGCTGGTATGACACAGAGAGAGAGACAGAGACAGAGAGAGAGAGAGAGAGAGAGGGAGCCAGAAACGTGCAAGGACAAAATTAATACGATACAAAAAATGATGAAAAGGGTCGTTTTAAAAATCATGATGGATAGCGAGATTTCGGAATTTATATCCAAGTCACTGTACTAGATTATGTAAAATGCCATACAACAAGATGATATACCAGGGGCGGATCTAGGGGGGGGGGGTGTTTCGGCGGTTTAACCCCCCCCCCCCCCCCCTTGGCAAAAAGCTAGATCCGCCCCTGCATGCTTTAAGGTACAAGACAAGGATAATGAACATCGGACAACATGACAACATCGTGGAAGGGGTCGGAGCAACTACGCCCTGGAAAGAATAAAATGCGACCACAGAAAGCATTTGGGCGAATCTATTTTATGCCACTTACGAAGCGTTCATTCCTTTTGACGTGTCAGTCAAGAAGAATCAGGCACAAATCTATGCGCTCGACAGAACCAAACGTTGTCTCCAACATAATAGGGACTTTTAGATTCGCACGAAGACAATGGGGATTGTTACGATTGACGTCCTTTTAATGCACTGCCTTGAATGGACGTCACACGTATCAGTCCACGCGAATCTAAAAGTCCCTAATATACGCTTGGGCGTAGCATGATTCTAGCCATTGACGGGGGTTGGGGGCACTGAAGACTTGTGTGGATGTGTGGGGGAGAGATATGGTGGGAAATTGACAACATAATTTCATGGGGTTTTTTTTCTTCTTTTTTTTCTCTTTAATAAAATCATCTTTATTCAATATTGCTTTCGACTATACAAAACATAACAAAACATATAAATATACATACATAATATAACCAATAGAATCAACAACAAGAATATAGCTGATTATACGATAAATATTTTTTTAAAGCAACACAATGGTTTTCTATCTATAGGATTTCCCGGCCAAATTCTTGTGTTTGTCTATGCATTTAAGTTAGCGCAGATCGGCTTTGCCATGCCAATTATCATTCAATTTTCCAGTTTTTGTATTTAATTTAGGATTTTGGTCGAAGGGTTTCATAGACATGTCATTCAATTTAGAAACTGCTCAATTAGCATTCAAATTAATATTCACTTGTCGAAGCGTAATTTTTATCATTGAAATTAACACCTGTCATTCGTATTCTTAATATTTTTTATTCAAGTTAGGAATGTTAGGGGGAAGAATTGCAACAAACTTTTACAGTTTTTAAATAATGCAGTTAAAATGCATGATTTACCATTGGGGTCTAAGCTGTTATTCCATTTATTTATTTTCAGGACAATGCAGATGGGCGTAGTCAGACATAAAGTAAAGAAGGGGCTAAATCAAGGGATATGGCATTTCTGCACGGACATGTTCATATACCCGGGAAAGGTGGGGGTACCCTCAATCGCCCCTTTTTACCACAGACTCGGAATTTTACAAAAAAAGTAATTCACATCGTCTCTTATACCCAGCACACCCCTCTGTTTTTCTTAAAGAGTTTCATAGTTTACTTGCCCGCCAGCAGATCGATGGCTAAAGACATGGCTAAATAATTTGAATCATGTTCAAATTGTTGACTCTAGTCCCTACCCCAGTCACAATATTGTACCCTTCTTCCATAATGAAATTATGATGAAATTATGATAAATTTATGATGAAACATAGACAAACAACTTCCTTACATGAACATTTACAAATATACTGAGACCACACACAAAAAAACGGAACTAGAATGGTGAGTAAAAATCGTAGCTAACTCATTCAGTCGAGAGAATATATCGAATAAATGCATTATTTTACACATTTGGTGAATACACCACCTTTCTCTTAGTGAAATTTTACACACATGATATTTAAAACGAGTATGTGACCCGATTATTTTCTCGATGAGTCTTTTTACTCATTAAAGTACATGTAAGTACATATTGGATGAGTATTCTCCAACTTTAGTGACCGAATGAGTAAAAATATTCACAAATGTGTAAAGTGGCTTTTTGCTCCCTAATATGTCACAGACTCTTTATTCGTTGGATGAGTAAAAAAAAAAAAAAACCTCAGCCTCTTCGAAGCTGTACTCGTCTTAGGAGCTATATCTTACTCTTTGCATGCGTGTAAATATTTCGCTGATGATATTCGTACGCGATCGTGATCGTACGTACGTATCTGATCGTCACGTTTTTAGCGGCCGATGAGCCACAGAATAAGTGTAAGTAGCTTTGATTTTTTCTTAATTTTGAATCAGTTAGTAGTAAGGGGATCCCTTGAATTTTATTTAGACTTTTTCTAAAACAAGTTAAGGCTACCGATTAGATATAGAATCTAGATCTAGTGCTGAAATTTTGAAACTCTTCTTGTGCACGACCGAAGTGTATGGAGTGCATGGTGAAGGACTTCCATTTTTACATTGACAAACATACAAACTCACAATTTTACTTCATAATTCTCGTTCGAGAATGCATGTATGAGAACTTGCCCGCGCATGCAATTTTTCCAAGTACGAAACACTAGGATTTCGTCGCAAAGAATCCGTCGAAATCCCCGCAATCGAACGTTATTCGATTTATATTTGATATACATTTGTTGATTGGACCTCGGTCTTTATAACTACACGTCAATATTGTACTTTTGTGAATCATCTTGGTGGTTTTTTCGTATTTCTCGACATGGAAATACATGGTTTTCACGCTACCATGACCGGCACCACTGGCACCACTGCCGACAGCTCCGGCGCGGCCGGTAAGGATCAGCGGCAGAAGAGGGGCCGTTAGAACGGCGATATAACCTGACCGACTGAGTAATTGAAGCATTACTCACTAGTTGAGTTGGAGTGATTTTCTCACAACATTAGGTTAAATAACTCACATATTTAAAATACTCATTTGCCATGTCACTATAATGTCAAATTAACAAAACCCATTCCTGTGCGTTATTAAACTCAATTAAATGAGTTAATGCATTCAGTTAAGTGTGTCACTATAGTGTCAAAATTTATTTGCATATTTGAGTAAGATTACCCAAATATTTCTTTGTGTGCATCAGGTCCGTAGATGCAAGTCGTTTTTTTCTTCTTAACAATCAAACTTAAATGCTGATGAATATCAGATAAATCTAATAAGTATAAGTGTATAAATGCAAGAAAATGAAATATGATGAAATACACATGAAAAAAAAATCTTGAAAGAAAAAGAATGAGCTATAAAAAGTGTGTAATAAACGAGAAATGTATATTGACCATCGTTGTAAGTGCACAAAGTGCTAATTTGAATGCTACAAATGAATTAGAATGCTAGAAGTACACCGTCGCGTTGTCAGAAAATCGTGTTGCGCCAAATTATCGAATGACCAAATAGCGAAAGAAGCACATTGTTCATTAATTTGAATGAAACATACGTAGATTCTAACGAAAATTCCATAGATTTGAAAACTAGAAAAGGGAATATAAACCCGAGATATACCTGACTGCACTAAAACCGTCGAATTTGAACGCAAGACAAATTAATTTGAATGACAAACTCGCAGATTTGGCCGGGAAATCCTATATTATCAAATGATACAAATTTGTTATTTTTAACATAAATGTATTGTTCAAAAGAACGATAATACCTTAACATGCATTTACAAGAATTTAGTGAGAGTACGCTATTTTTGCATTTGTTGGAAAATATATAGTATTCGGCATATAAAATAATAAAATTAAAATTGAACTCCAACGTTTCCATAAAACCCAAATAAGAAATTAAATGTATTCAAAGTAACTTTATCCTCTAAAATGAAATGTTGGACATCCGCAATAAACCTTCTAATGGTTGGGCAATCCCAAAATAAATGTTCTATAGATTCCACGGAGCTATAACAAAATGAACATAAGTCTGACTGCGAAATATTTAATAATTTAAGATATTTATTAACACCAAGTATACGATGTATTATCTTAAACTGAAAATAACGGATCCGTGTAGATAAACATGACCTAACAGGAACTAAGAAAATTTCACCCCAGTCTATGTTTGGGATATTAAACAGAGAATTCCATTTATCTATTGATTTAGGGGGACTAAAAACCTGTTGAACACTTAAATATATAGCGACATATCTTCGTTACCTTCATTATATTTCATGGGGTTTTAGCGCGCGTTCAAATATTGCAATGTTACTACAAAATAGTTGAAGAGGCTTGATAATAATAAGTATATTCGATCAATAAAATGTTGTTAAACCTTTTTCGTCACCGAGGCAGAATGACCGCTGCTGTTCACGGTTGAAACGATCCAACGCCTTCATGATACTATCTAGATCTCCCCTCTGCGCATGCTCAGTGACGTATTGATACATCCGATCGGTCAGCCGTCCATACCATCGGTCATACAATCGCTTCAAGACCCCTTCAAGATGAATATAAGAGAGAGAGAGAGAGAGATAAATAGAGAGAGAGAGAGAGAGAGAAGAATGTGCTGTTGCCTGTTACCAATTGTACTGATACTGGACATAGGCTATTGATGTAAACATTGAATAAAAAGAATAAACTATTGAATAAAGTTCTTTTTTAATACATTTAAAACAAATACATGTAAATGAATAAATTAATGAATCAAACAATAAATAAATTACAGTTAGGCTACAAAGTACAAGGGCAACCCTATGTGCCGTGGGGGAGGGGGCGAGGGCGGGGGTGGGCGCAGGTTTACCCGCTGGTTCAACCTTGTACGGGATACCCTATTAATTTATATAGATGTCTGATCATAATAGCGGATACATGATGCCGTGTGCGTGACAATTATGCTTGTTTAATTAAACTGCATTCTGTAATGAAAGAAAGGCTCGTGTTCAACCGATTTCATAACGAAAATAGAACGCTTCAAATTTTTGTATAACAAATTACTATAAACGAAAGAAACACTAAAATGCAGTTGGTGATCAATTATTTTTGTTCCAGTTGTCCAATCATACATATCCATTGTATCATTATGGTATTGGGGTCAAAATCCATCTTTCTACGAAGCTTGTCCACTCTTTTATATATTTTTTGCCAAAATCCATTTTGTAAATTAAGTTATTTTCATACTCTTAGGACACAAGATGACGAGAATATAGCCCACGAACCCGAAACTACAGGTGCTCCTAACAACTTTTTTTCTGGGGTTTTCACGAAGTCCGACAACCCACCGGACTGAATATTTTTCCATCTTCCCTTATGCTTTTCTAACTGAGATGAACCCATAATGCCGGAAGTGTTCCATCAGGTTTATAGAAAAGAAAAACAAAACTCCGGCGTATAAAATAAAAATCCCACAAAAAATTCCACCCATGCGATCCTCCTCCCACCATATTTGCTTGAGTGGGTAAATAAATAAATAAATAAATAAAAAAAAAGTTATGCTGGTATCTCCTTGCTATAATTACAACCCATGATCGTTCTTTTTGTAAAATGTTCTGCTAACGGCATGAAGGTATTTAACTTCTGACACCAAGGCCAAGTGAAATAGATTTCTAGTTTTTCTTTTTAGGAGGATGCGGTTCCTTTGTAGTTGATATTTTTTTTCCCTTCTGTACAAGCAATTGCCAAATGGATCAATTTAAATCAAATTTCGTTTCAGCTCAAAACAACTTATCAAGATACAATGGCAATGATAATGATTTATGTTAACCCATACTCTAGATGTCCTCAGATTTTTAAAATAAAATCTGAATTTCAAAATAAACATAGCAAATTAAAAAATAATAATAATATAGGTTTTTGCGGCCATTTTCTCACTTTTTACATTCAAGTTCATATTCCGAGAATTGGAATTCGCACAAGTCGCACTCGCAGCGTCGAATTTTATTTTTTTTAAATATTTATTTCTAAACTTTTGTCATGGTAGCCCATTCAACAATTAGTAGTGTTGTTCCATGGGGCCCTGAATAAACATGAACATATTTACAACATAAAAATGAAAAAGCATGACGTTTATACAGAACAGTTAAAATAAAATTCCATAGTAAATCTAGAAAAATATAACACAGCAATAATAGACGTGGCTCAAACGAATACTCGTTTGCAAAATAGCCATATATCATTAACCTAGTTCAACTGTAATGCCAATAGGAAAGTATTGATTAAGTCGCAATTAGGTGAATAAATCACGTTAATATTACACAACATTAACGTAATATAATAATAATAAATTACATTTATATAGCGCTTAATACAAAGTTTCTAAGCGCTTAACAAAAAATAAAATTAAAGTAATGTTAACTTACAAATTACAAGAATATAATACATGATACATAATTATAATAACAAATTCTTAATAACAATAATACAATAATAATAGTTAATATTTACATAAAGCTTTATATTTAAACAAACAAAATATGATTACATTACATTACATATTAAACAGATAAGTCTTAAGTTTACTTTTGAATGTCTCTAAGGTTGGGGACTCGCGTATTTCATGGGGAAGATTGTTCCAAAGTTGGGGGGCACAGACAGAAAAGGCACGATTTCCATAGCGGGTGTGGGTGCGAGGGCCTGGGGCAAGATGAAGATGTGCTGTGGATGACGATCTGAGACGCATAGATGAAGTACGAGTTTTAGGAGTGATGAGTGCCGAGAGATATGAGGGAGCAAGTTTGTGAAAGGCCTTGTATGTCAGCATGAGAATCTTGAATTTGATACGTTGTTGGAGGGGGAGCCAGTGTAGAGAACGAATGATCGGTGTGATGTGTTCATGTTTTCTTGTACGTGTGATGAGGCGTGCTGCTGTGTTCTGAATATGTTGAAGAGGGGCTAAATGAGAGCTAGGGAGATTGATTAATAGTCCATTACAGTAATCAAGGTGGGAAGTTACAAGGGCATTAACAAGACGATGAGTAGAACTTTGATCCAGAAATTTTCGCAGTTTTCCAACTTTGTGGATCCCGAAAGCTGCGATACGACACACGTTGCGTATATGCTGGTTCACATTTAGCACGTTGTCCACCGTGACTCCCAGATCCTTGGCAGATTGGGAAAGAGTGATTGTTGTGCCATCCATGTCAAGATCACGTAGGGTTTGTTCTACTGAGCTATTCACAAATTACAACTTTGTTTAAACAATCTCTTAAATGAATTGATGAGGAAGCCGTTCACATCGAATTATCTAGCTTATTCCATTCAAATATAGAAGAAACAATAATTGATTGGGCTACACTTATAACAATCAGTGTGAAATCTGGGCACACGTTAACATCCACTGTCTATATGCATTGTATATACATCATTAGGATTGATTCCAGCCCCCCCCCCCCTTCAGCAAAAGTACGGTGTGTAAAGTCAATACGGGTCGACCTTTTTCTTTTGTTATACGAGCCTTTTTCAGCACCCCCTCCCCCTTTTCAGCAAAAATCCGGTGTGTAAAGTCAATACGGGTAGACCATGTTTTCCTTTGTTACGAGCCGGAGAGTTTGGGAACACACATGGTATCCCTTCGTTCACGGAGTTGGGAAGGGGGGGGGGGGGCACGTGCCACCCCAACATTTCCAAGATCGGTTGATTTTTTGTTAGACCCCTTTTTTTTATACCTCGATTGATTACATTTTATGTGCGCCCGCCCCCCCCCCCCCCCCCCCCCCCGCCCCGAACATCAAACTCTGGCTAAGTTATGAACGCATTTCAATATCATCATAACGTGACTTAACTCAAACCGTTTGTCTATAGTGTCATCCATTTAAGACTTAATTGTGAACAAATCGGCTTTCAAATTCAAAATCCGTCATTCAAATGTACTATCCGTGCAATCGATCGGGTCTTTCAAAATTAATGTTAACTAAGAGCGTATACATTTCGTGCAAAGAGCATTCAAATTCCTATAATGCCAGGTACGTTACCTCGGCCGTGGTCATTCAAATTCGTGAATGAGCAAGCATGTTTGAAATAAGTGCATTCAATAAAAAGAAATACATTGCGTTTATTTTCTTTAGGGTCACACATAGGGGACGCATGGGGGACGCACGGCCAGCGCATGGGAAATTTGCAATTTTGGCCAGTGTGTTGTCGTTCGCTAGGTGTGCGTCATCATTTTGTTACTCGTTCGTCGAGCGCGCTGGACCAACGCTGGACCAACGCTATGCATTCGTCGTCATTCGCTGTGTGCGTCGGGATTTTTCGAGCATCCGAAGAATATAGCAGAAATCTCCTCCAAATCCCTAGTTTCGATGTTCTAAAACTCTATCAATGTTTCAAATAATTTAGAATATGTAAACATACAAAAATTGATTGACAGGTGTAGTAATTAGCGATATGATAATCAAATACATGATCAAAAGGCAACAACTTATTGTCAGATAAACAAAGAACGTTAACTAAACTGTGGAATTTTCATTGTGTAACAGTGATTAACAATAATTAAAAGTAATTACAATTTAAAGATTTCAAAGTTTCCCTCTTATCTAGCATCCCTCTCAATATTAGACTAAATTGAACTGCACGTAGTAGGAAATTGATCACTTTAAAAAAAAAACGGAATGCCCCAAACAGGCTCGTCGTGAGCGCCGCGTTAATGTGAATGCACGAATTTGATTTCACCGAACATGAATTAGAGTGCCGATAAATGCAATTGTTTGCTCGGATTTTGAATTTGAATACACGAATTAACATGCGAGCGACCTCTATGTGAATTTGAATGCACGTTCATGAATTTGAATGAAAAAACCTATTAATTAAAAATAAGGAAGGAAACGAGAAATTAGGAATTAATTTTAAATGGCCGATGCATTTCTAATCATTCGTCTCTACTTTTAGAGGTATGTGTATTAAACAGAGATCTGAGTCCTCGACCTTAAATTTGGTTGATGGAGCTAGCCAGGGGCGGTGCTCCGCCCGGAGCTGACATTAGGAACACAGTCCCCTCTTCAGGTTCGCCCCCCAAAAAAGAAAACACATAACAAAACAAAACATGCATTGCATTGTTTACAAACTTGAAAAAATAGATTAAGTCTTGAAGTGCTCTACTGCAAAATATTAGCCTTTTGTGTATGGATTTGAAGTGGAAAATGCAATAGATTTAGCATGTATGTTTCATGAGTGTGATGACGTCATATATTTCATATTGATCAGGTATTGTACCAGGTAAATTGAAAATTGCTAACATTACCCCTGTATATAAGAAGAATGATCTACATACATTAAATAACTATAGACCAATTTCAGTTTTAACCAGTATATCCCAATTGCTTGAAAAGTGCATATAATAGTCGACTATATTCATTTTGTTTTAAAAATAATATTCTTAATGATTCACAGTATGGATTCAGAAAAAAAATCATTCTACTTCTCACGCTCTAATTGAATTACAAGACATAGTTCTTTCTGCAATCAATGATAATAAATTTGCTATAGGGGTATTTATGGACCTGTCAAAGGCTTTTGACATAGTTAATCATGAAATATTATTATCAAAATTACATTATTACGGAATAAGAGGAGTGCCCTTACAATAGTTTAAAAGTTATCTTTACAATAGGGTCCAATATGTAATGTATAACAACAATCGTTCAGCTGCATCTTGTATTACTCACGGTGTACCCCAAGGGTCAATCATTGGTCCCCTGTTATTTTTACTCTATATAAGTGACATTAAGAAAGCTGATGAATTTGAATTATGTATGCAGATGATACTACTTTAATTTATACGCAGCCAAATATTACTGATTTACAAAGTAATGTCAATGATGAATTAGAAAATATTTCTTTATGGTTAAAATCAAATAGACTATTGATAAAACTTAGTAAAACAAATTATGTAACATTCCATAATACGACTTGTGAAATAGCTAATAGGCTAAGTGGTCTCATTCTCAAAATAGATTATATTCCGTTACTTAAGATCGATACTGTTAATTTTCTTGGTGTACTTATAAAGTAGTAATATGCATTGGGATACACATAGATTATTTAATAGGTAAAGTTTCTAAATGTATTGGTATACTCTATAATATGGAAAGATACAATTCCTTCATCCTCTTTGATATTGTTATATAATGCATTTATGATGTCACATTTAAATTATTGTATTGGGTAATAGTAATCACAAAAAATTTGATAAATTATTTAAACTACAAATAAAAGCCCTTAGGATATGATTAGGCTGTCATTATCGTACTCACTCTGTCACATTGTTTATGAAATTGAAAACACTGAATACATTTGACTTATTCAATTGCCCTGCTTGGATTTTGTTATTTTTAAAATAAACTACCGCAAAATACTTCGAGAATTTCCACTTTGAATAATGACGTTCATAATTACAATACTCGTGGCCGAGACTCGTTTCGTTTTTGGCCAGTAAAGACAAATATATTTGAAATATGTAAGAAACAATTTTCCTGTTATTTAGAACTCTATTCATCCTGAAATATCCTCAAGCAAGTCTTTAACAGTATTTGAAAGAAACTTGAAGCAGCATCTTGTATTTAAATATTAAAGGTTCTTGTACCAACGTTACCTATAACTGTTTTCAAACTTATGATTTTGTAATGATTATTTCCATTCGTATTACTTGCCATGAACGATGTCCCTGTCATGTGTTGTCATGTATGTTTTTTATTTTTTTTACAGCTATGTAAATTAATCTCTTACAAACTGTTCGGGGAACTGTGCGTCCACGACGGAGGCAATTTGGCATTTTGTTTTAGTTCCCTATTTTCATTTTTGTATAATATTGCACATGCTTATTATTGTATTGTTTTTATCGGAAATGGAAATGATTAAAGGAATTGAATTGAATTGAATATAAAAACAGCTACACCTACTTAAAATATTTACTATGCTACTTCTATTATACCACTACTACTATACTTTTACTAAAATACTGCGACTTCTACTGACTACTATACTTATGACCTTATACTATCTACCTCTTATACTATTCTTACTCCGATGATACCATTACTACCTCCAAACCTATTACCCCGAATACATGTACTAGATGAGTTTACTATCCCTATACGTGTATTAATATTCCTTATACTCTCTAAACAACCAGGGAGATAGGAGGGAAACTACATGTATTGTTGTTATAATATATAAGCTAAATTAATACCTGAATCCGGAGCATAGAGGAACGACGATATCCTTTGGTATAGATACTGAGCCCATGTAAGTTGTGGCACTTGCGATCCTCCACTATCCATGTTTCAAGAATTCGTCGTTTATCTTCTGTATACCGACTGAAGAAAGTATCATAAACCCTTCAGGCAAGAAGTTTTATTTGTATACTGCAGTGGACCAGTATATTATGAAGACTTTGTGTAATATTTCGCGCATCATAAAGAAAAAAAACATGAGCTTAAACAAATGTAAATAATGTGAAGGCCAACCTTTTCTCGTCACATGAGCGCTGGCTGACATAACGTCATGTGGCATTGCACTTTTTCACAGCCCACGAACGGAATTACCCACTGGCGCACCAGTGGTGGGAGGAACGAGGAGGAGGATTGGAGATAGTTCCACGCCCCAAAGTGGAGAGGAAAAAAGAAGAAAAAGAATAAAAAGAAAGAGCGAAAAAAAAAGAGATAAGAAACAGAATGAAAAGTGAAAAAAAGAAGAAATGGGTTTTCCTTTTCACATCTTTTTAACTATTGCCATTTCTTCTTTTTTGTTTCCTGATTATTTATACGCCAATCCACCCCCGCCCCCATTTTGTATGACCTACACCCTTTCAAAAGCGAACTTTATATGGTATATCGAGAGTAAAGTAAAGGCCTAATCTCGATCCAGGCGCTCTATAAAGTTAGAATAGAAATGTGTAATATCAGAAGAGTACGTCCTTTATATAGGTAAATTACTGAAGTTTCTTAGCATTTCTCCTCCATAGAACTTCGTGACATAAGCCAACCAACCCCCTTTACCATAGCCTTAGGTCCTATGCATTATCGTGGAATTTCTTTCTGCCGCAAAATTGTTATCGCCGAGAGGAGCGGCCATCCCGAGGATTCTGAAATCTGACAAATGAAAACATGGATACGAAATTATAAAGACATAGCACAATATATATCGGCTCTGATGTGTCGCCGGGGCCGCGTAAACGCCGGAGCTCGAGCCCCCCTTCCCCCACACTTTTTTGGGGAAAATTACAGAGAAATAGAAGAAAGAAAGGAAGAAGGAAAGACGCTATATCTCTAATAGTTAAATTGTAAAAATCATATTTTTTGAAAATGGCGATCCTAGAAACGGGAAACTGACTTGATGTACCGTATAGAAGATAATTTGGTTTAAGTTTCTCAGTGTTAAAGATAAAGATCAGTTTTGGATATGCGATTGTATTGTGAAAGAAACGTTGTGGAATCGATCAGAAAAGGTTAATCATCTAGCATATACACTGTTGGTCATAATGGTGGAATAATTATTTTTACCCAAATTTATTGAATGATTTTGACAATGATGTATTCCTAATAGATCTAGATAATAGTATACATTCTCAGATTTTATTGAATGACAATTGGGGAGTGTTTGTTTTACGTGACTGCTAAAGCATGTGTGTGCTACTATGCTAATCAACTAGGGGACCTACGTCCTGAAGTCATAACTGACAGTAATGGGGATTAATGCCTCATAAAAGGGCACTAATATAGCACATCGACACGGTTTTGATACTGGGGGCTCACAGTAACGAGGCCATTGCTTAGCGAATGGATAATGATTGTACGCAGCGGGCGCTAGGGTACGTCGACGCCCCCACACACACAAAAAAAAGAAATGCAATAATTTTCAATAATTCATTGCATTTTCCCCCAGTCCCCAACAGAAAAAATTCCTCTGTAGGGCCATGCATTATGGTTCAAGGCATGCATGCCCACATAGAAGATTTGTTTATGTTGGGGGTCGGGGCAAAATGCAATGAATTATTGACAATTAATTGCATTTTCTTTGTTTTTTTGTTTTTTCCAATCCTCTTCCTCGTAG